>CM059338.1:2674802-2926065 GCA_030340685.1 Protosalanx chinensis | reverse complement strand
GAATGTGTGGCAGACATGACGTGAGCATCTGGGCGCTGGAATACAGTTGTGCTGATAAATCAACTCTGAGGGATAAACAACCGTGTTTTTTTAATAATTTCTTTCTATTTTATGACCCTGGAAGATGATGTTCCTTCATGGTTGAACCAGGCCCAGCATGCAATTTATTTGGGTGGAAACAAATCAACCAATAAGATGTCTCATCATTTCAGAGACTTTACATGCCGCAAATCTGCATTAGACTACACAGTCAAATTGTAGATTATGCTCGTAAATGGCTCTGTGGAGTTGGTAGGTGATAACCTAAACAAGCGGACAGTAAGCCACTGTTTTAACGGTAGAGGTTAGAAGAGTTGCGGTCAGAAGCGTGTCATGTAAACGCTTAGTCTGGACGTGCCAGCACTCGCGCAACGCTAATCAATTAATTTGGGGGTGAATAATTCATAAGCCGAAGAGAGGGAAAATATATCAGGGTAGAAACCATCTGAGCCAGTGCTGCTAGTTCAAGCTGGGGGCAAAGGGGAGGTGAGTGAGTGTGAGGGGGGGGGCAGGGGAGAGGAAAGAGAGGGGAAATGAGAGAGGGGGCAGGGGCAGGAAATGGAGAGGAGAAGAGGAGGGGGCAGAGGAGAGAGGAGGGGGCAGGGGAGAGGAGAGAGGGCAGGGGATAGGAGAGAGGGAAAAGAGGGGGCAGGGGAGAGGAAGAGGAGGAGGCAGGGGAGAGGAGGGTGAGAGGAATCCACCTGCCAGTCGCCCAGAACAGCCCACCATAGCACTCTGCGAACCTCCATCTTAATGTGGGGTTTGAGGACCTGACCGGAGCTCACAGCACAGGGACTCAAAGTGACAGCTAGCACACAGCTAGGGCGGGAGTATCGAAATGACAAACGATACTTGAAATTGTAGCGGATATCTCTCCTCGTTTAGAACGTACTTGTTAAGAGGCAGAGGGTTCTTTGGACGCAGGTTCGACCTAAAAGACAAACCTGAGAAGCTGACGGACGATACCTCAGATAGCGATACGGCCAAACAATTTCATTTGAGTTCTGTAGTAACCGTCTCCTGAGTCTCCATGAGAAATTACGAGAAAGACCACCTAAAATGGACAGACTAAGATAAGCAAGAAGAGGGCAAGGATAAATAAGATAATAAAGAGGAACGACTTTAATCACGTTGCTGCCGTATTTTTTTTTTTTTTTACAGTAGAAGCACCCATATACAGCCTTCTAATCTAATCGCAGAAAGTCAACGTGGGAAAAACCAATTAGGTCAAAATACTTTTGTATGGCACCTACCCATTAGACCGTTAGTCATATCTATTCATTATGTTTGATTAACAGCCTTGTCATGGCCATACATTGAGGTCACCGAGTGTAGTGTGACAGAAAATGATACAGCTTCGACAGGACTATCTATTGCCAATGCTCGCCCTACGTAATGAGAAACTAAACACAGTATCCCCATGCCGAACAAAACATTCTGTGCCGTATTATATTTAGAAGGCTGATACAGAGAGAGGGGCCGGGGCACTTTCGAACTTGGCAATCAAAGTAAGGTAACGCTGCCAGTCGAGAGAGAGAGAGAGAGAGAGAGAGAGAGAGAGAGAGAGAGAGAGAGAGAGAGAGAGAGAGAGAGAGAGAGAGAGAGAGAGAGAGAGAGAGAGAGAGAGAGAGAGAGAGAGAGAGAGAGAGAGAGAGAGAGAGAGAGAGAGAGAGAGAGAGAGAGAGAGAGAGAGAGAGAGAGAGAGAGAGAGAGAGAGAGAGAGAGAGAGAGAGAGAGAGAGAGAGAGAGAGAGAGAGAGAGAGAGAGAGAGAGAGAGAGAGAGAGAGAGAGAGAGAGTTGTATTGCGAGGAGGTTGACATCTTGTGTAACCTGAGGCAACCTTGATTCATGGCTAATGTGGACACCAGAGCTAGGGTGAAAGCTAGAACTGAACATGGCTGCCTCCCTGGTCACCTGGCTGCCACCTTAAGTGGAAATCCAGAAGGCCCACACAGCACACACACGCTCTTGGCGAGAGCAGGAGGTGGAGGAGTGAAACGTAAACACAGAACTGAGGAGGAAGAAGAAGAAGGAAGAAAAAAAATATATATACAAAAAACAGCCAGGCAAACATCTGGACAATTTATTCACGAGTCAACAACCAGCCTGGACCTCCTTCCCACCTGGCTGTTTCTGGCCGTTGTTGCGCTTGGCTGCCGCGGTGGGGGGGGGGGTTGTTGTAATTCCAGGCGCATTTGCCGATCGGGTCTGACAGGGTGGGGGGGGTGGCGGTGGAGGAGTCAGACTTTTTAATCATTCCTCAAGAGCCGCTCCTTGCCCCAAATGGAGTGGGCTTTAATGGCACTCCGCGATGCCCCCCTCTGATTGAACATGGCATGCGAGTGAAATACTCACCCCGGCAAGAGTCCGTCCCACTCCTAAAACATTAACAGCCCCCGCACACAGACGCACATACACACACAGAAAAATCAATACAGTCAACCCTGCTCCTCAGGCAACGGTAATTCCTGAAATATTATCAGAAAGGTACCCAAGAGTTTATGGACAAAACAAATTCATAGAAGTGCGATGTTGAACGATACGGTACGCTGAAGAGGCTACTACGAACACAAATGATGTTGTGACATTCAAATGTTTGCGGAGAATGATGGAGGCAATTAAAAACTTTTGATGCTGTAAAAAAGGCTGACAGAAGCCCTTAATAATGTATTGGACTTTTCAGTTTGGGTCGAGACAATTGATGGTGGGGGTAGTAGACAGACACCAGCCTAGGCTGTTGAGATCAATGATCCTCACTGCACGGAGGATCCCCGCCAAAAGACTGCCATCCTCCGAGGCCTAAGGAAGAGAGAACATTCTAGATTTGGGAGTGGAAGATCAGTTGTTTCCGACGCGACAAGCTCACTTTTAGGGGTTTGCTTCTGGCGTTGATCTTAAGTGTTTTTGAGCCAGGGAAGAAACTTCCTGAAAATTCCTGCAAGCAATTAATTCCACTGCAACCTCCAAGCAAGGTTCAACAAATAACGTATTCAAGTGAAATTTAGAACATGAACGTAAGCCAGTTTGTAGCCTAGATCGCGGTATCGTTACTCCTTTCTGGAACGTTCTAGTACATGCAGCGCAATTATCCTGTACAGGTTTTTCTCAAACTCAAGTACTCATCCCAGCATTGCTTCGACTTGGAGAACATCCCGGAACCGAAACGTGGCCCTGGCTTGTACCCGTTTCACGTCAAGGACCTGCACCACCCGAGGGGGGGGGGGGGGGGGGTGGCGACCCTGATTTCTTTTCCATTGCGCTTTATTCCAAGTACTTCAGGTTCCCTCGTTTCTTCCAAATCGTTTCCAGATGTGACTGCACAGAAGCAGATAAATTGCCGTTCTGCCCCCCCCCCCCCTTACCTCTCCAACCCCCCCTCCTCTCACGCCCAATGCTTTTTTTTGTTTTGTTTCACAGCAACGATGCAACGACGCCCCTCCCCCCCTCCCACCACCACCATTTCAATTTAGCCATCAAAGCTTGCAGGGCCTTCTTGCCAGCCGTTTTATGCTGACTTTAGCATGTAGACTCTTGACCCCCAAGTGTACCGCAACATCTTCCGACATCAAAGCGAGCCGTCGCAGACACCGTAACAAAGTCATGCTAATGCGAGACCCCCGTCACACAGGAGCCCTATCATCTACGGCTCTTGAAGTGTCGTCACTTTAAAAGCGATGGGAGCTGGAACCAAAACACCTGTCAAGAGGTTAACGTTAACATCCCGGTCACAAGCTCCGCGGTTGAATCTGCTTAACCCCCGATGATGGAGTCGTCCCTTTCAGAATTCGGTGGGTTGTCGCAAAGGGGCACGGGGAGGCATCGCGCCCTACCATCTGGACGTTGCCTAGCGTGAGCGGGAACACTGCGGCCTTGATGATTGGTGGGCTTTCTCTGACATGATTGAGGGGCGGTGGAGGAGGGGACGGGAGACCCAACCAGGACAACAAAAGGCGTATCGTTCCGTGTCCTCAAAGCTTTCATTCACAAGCGTTTTTTTTTTGCACCCGGTGCACAAGACGTCAACAAGCCGTTTCAAATATACAGTTCCAAGCCATGCCCCCATCCACCCCTTCCCCCCCCACCCCCCCACCCCACCCAAACAATGGGTTACTGCATGTATTGATCCCCCCCCCCCCCCACACACACACACACACAGTAACAGAGAAACAGAGTCTGCCGCTGCCATACAGTAGCTTACATAGCTGGCTGAGGATAACCAGGCATCACCACACTCCATAGTAAATGAAAAGGGCTGGAGGATGAATAGTGAATGGAGGCAGGGGCCGGCTTTGTGCACGGGCATACTCTGGTCGAGTAACCTTGACGTCAGAACCGGTGGGCGAGAGCCGCCGCCCCCCTAACCCCCCCCCCCCCCCCCCCCACACACACACACACACACACACCCTCTACCCTAGCCCCCCGCCCCCGAAATGGACAGCACATTCCAGGCTAATTATGCATTTGGCGTCAGGGTTTCTATAAAACTGTGCGAGGCAAAAGGGGCCTCTATGAAACTCCAGCTCTCAGAGAAAGGAGGGGGAGGTGGGGGGACCCAGTCAGTGAGGTAATCAGGAGAGTTAAGAGTGTGAACTGGCTCCAGGCCTGACTCCTCTCCCCATTCCCAGGGCTCCGGAGCTCATCTCTCGACATCTGTATCCCCCCCCCCCAGCTCCACCACAAGGCTACAAGACAACGCTACCACACGTACACTGGATCGCCGTGTTTACACTGGTTCGACTCTCAACATCAGTGACAACTCTGGCTGATTGCAGATTCCTTCCGGAATTCCTTCCCCCCCCCCACCCATCTGGCCCATCGCTGTCCCGGCCTACAAAAACCTGAAGTGATTAATCAGGCCGATATGTATACACTGGATGCATTTCTGTTGCTTTATTAATTCTGCACAAAAGTCACCAAAAGGGGGAAGAGAGGCAGAAAACCGAGATGATTCATTTCACATACTAAACACGACCACAGACAATGAGACTCTTTCGTTGGTTTTACAGTCGTGTCTGACTTGGGATCGTTTCATGCGGAAGGGATAACAAGATTCCAAACATAAGTTACGCCGAGAAAGTCGTTCAGAATTTAACGGCGAGGAAGACAAGAGGTTCCAGCTGTGATCGTTCAGCCCAGCCTGACAGCCCGATCCGAGACAGAGGTTTGTAGCCTCTGAAAAGAATTTTGGCCCAGAAATAGGGCAAGGTCCCAAATGCTTTGTGAGAGCGCATAAATATCAAGCTTTCCTTTGCAATTACTAAATCCCAGGGAGAGAGAAAAAAGGCAAAAGACGCTCTGGCTAAATTTGGACCGGGGACATGCAAATGTCTGTCTTGTTTTTCCATCTTGTTTACAAGCCTTGCTGGGGTTTGAAGTGGCGTGGATCTGACTGGGGAATTGACTGGGGATGTGTGTGTGGCGGTAGGGGGGGGGGGGGGGGGGCGAGTTGAGGGGTAGCAGAGCAAGTCTGCCGAGACTCGGTTCTTCTTTAATTTCTGCATAAAGGAGCCAGCTAAATTTAGTTAAGTCAGAGCAGGCTCCTGCTTTACTCCCCTCCCCTGACATGTGGCTGAGCTAGTCAGGAACTTGCCTGTTTTAGCACGGATGATTCATATTCAGGTGCTTTCGAAAAAGTCTCAATGAAATCATGATATATTTCTTTGGAAAGCCCTGCTGTACGCACAAGAGACTGTAAGTAATCATGCTGGCTATTACTCTTAAGGTTTGGATGAGGAAAATAAGGGAACTAACAACTCCAAAAGGCTTGAGTTAGCCTATGTGTTGAATCCTCTATTATGGCACCAGAGAATCAAGATGTGGTGGTTTGTCTGATCTCTGATTGAGCACAGTGGGAAACCGTTAGGATTCCAAACTCGCGAAAGGAGCCACAACATGTATCTGGGTGCAAGGCGGCAACTGGGGGTTAAATATAACAGTAGAGTCAGAGCCCAGCCCATGTCTGCCACATCGTAAATATCAAACCGATACGCTTACTGCTAACGGCAGGCCAGCACAAGTTTCAGGCTGTGGGGAGCTCAAATCTCCATGGCGCGGTCATGGGCAACATTGCTTCCTTCACTAATCTCCGTATGTTGACGTGTCAAATGCAGGACCACACACGGGGGGGGTTCGAATGCCTCGGAGCCCGTCATCTCACCTGCGGTTGGATCCCTTCCAACCGTGCAGTGTCGACACAGGTGGTAGTCTGAGAGGGGACGGGCTACCTCGGCGGGAGCCTTTGAAATGGCCGGGAAGCTGTGCTAATGGACGCCTAAGTGGAGTGGAAAGAGCGAGCTCAGGGGCTGAAGTCAGGGGCAGAAAGTTCCAGATGAGCTGCTTCTCCTCAGCAGACTAACTGTCTCTGCAGTTCCAAACAGTTAGCCACCACTAATGTGTCCCACCCTGGCTGATTCTACAGCAGAACACACAACGCCTTTAATAAAATGAAAACTTGTTAGTTGACAACGCCCGAACGCATGTACTTTTTGCATCGGAAATGTAACTTGAAAGATTAATCTATAAATCAGCATATTCAAAAAAAATCCTGTCTCTCTTAATGGGTGGGTTTAAGAAGCTTATACTTTCAACATGTCAAAAAAATGATACTTTATCATTTCAGAAATCTGACATGGGTCTAGTCTGAGGGCAAATATGTCAAACGGCATTAGTCAAGGCGTCTTTCAGACCACACAGGCCGCAAACAGTCAAATCAAACTTAATCAACAGAACAAGAGCCTGAACGGCAAGCTGTGGGCGCCCTTTCAACTACAAAGGCCTCGTCGTAATAGTGTCGTTTCAAGCGACCATACTGAGCTGCCTACTGTAAGCAGAGAGAACACGTCCCCCCCTCCACCCCCCAAAAAAAGACCCAACAAGAAACCCTTTTATTTCAGGCTTCTTCAAAAAGAGCCGACCACAGAGATGTAAGCTCCTGTGGGCTAAGACGAGCCTGGAAATATTGAAGGTCCCCACATCTGAGAGACAGGCTTTGGAGTGGCGGAGAACGTGGGTAGTGGAAGTTCTTGTCTTGTGAACCTTGCTACCCCCCCCCCCCCCCCCCCACACACACACACACACAGAATTATCTACCTGATGCGTGTGTTTGTGTGCGCCGCATGCAAGCCCTATTCCTCCCCCCCTAGATATTCGTTACCTATTTGGAGAAGAATTCTCTGAATGACCTCGGACCACTATCCAGGATGTAGAAATGCGAGGGGGGGGATAGAACTATGGATTGCTTTTACCTGAGCTAGGCCGAGCACCGTACGGTATAGCCAAGTGGATCGTGGGTGGTCTTTCAGACAGCAGTGCATGAAAGCCTCCGAACAGCCAGATATGAAACATTAATATTGATCCTCATAACTCATTCAATGCCCCTTGACGAGATGTTCGCCACATTTCAAAAGACAGGCTATCGGAAAGGGGCCTCACTTCCAATGGGAGGTGGGTTCAGTCGAAGGCCTCCCGTCGAGTTTCCGGGGGGGGGGGGGGGGGGGGAATTTCAGGATTACTGTTCCAAGAAATGTGCTTCCTAGTTCTTCTCGTTGGAAGACAGCCATTCTCTCGTTAGAGATACAATCCCCAGTGATGGCCTGTTTCAGCCTAAACATTGAAAGCCTGACTCATAGCTTTAATACTTGGAAACTACTATGAAACAGCTGTAAAAAATAAAAAGGGGTAACAACATACTGGCATATTACACTGCAACTTGTGCATGTGCTATCGCATCTCCACTCCCTTTCCGAGACCCAATTAAAAAGGCCCCGTCCAATTAAAGTTCTTGTGCGCTGCAATGCCCGACACCGGCCTGAACCCGGCCTGTCATGAAGAGTCACCGCCGGCAACACTGCAGCGGAGTAACTAAGTCATCATCAATAATGGAGGTGGAAATCCACTGAGTCCAGGCTTTGCTCTGTCTGGTCCTTGCTCGCCCAGACAGGCAGAGAGGCCCTGATGATGCCCCCTCTCCTCTCCGCTGAGGCAGCTGCCTTGACTAATATCATCTGATGGTTTTGCCATGATTATTGCAGGGCTTTTTACACAGGCCCCTACCGCTATGCATACTTTATGCACAGGCTATGTATGACTGTCAGGTCTCGATGCATGCCGAGGGTGGTGGTGGTGGTGGTGGAGGTGGGGAGGGAGGGAGGGAGGAGGCCCGAGCTGGGGAGAGTGTGGGGCTACTGCAGGCATTTGCTTTTCCCCTTCGTTCGTCAGGAAATGGATGCCAAACAGGGCGACATGTCTTTAAGAAAGTTATGCGAGAGGCTAAACTGATAAGATGGGCATCTCCAAAACATGGGAGTTAGGTTGTTCCTACAGCAATTAGGAGTTCACCTTGACAACATTCATATGCTAACTTGAAAAGACAGGAAAGGTCTTAGAGCTGTGAACAATGTTAATAATTGGTCTATTCGCTATTCTGAAATGAAATACCGTACATATTTTGGTTGTTAGACAATGAATGTAACTTAGTTATGAGTTGTGATATATAGACTGTGGACAAGACTTGACCATGGTTTCAAAGTAATAAACATGCTGAGCATTTAATAAGACATAAAACATGATATGGTCATTGAAATCAGCAGGACAGTAGCCTACTAACCCACTTGACCACAAAATAACAGCTATACTGTTAAAGTAAAGGGAGGCTGCGCGTTAGTAAAAACACATGGCAACCTTCAAATATACCCTAATACTAACATATATATGACAGACACGGATTAATGCAAAATTGCTAAACATATTGTCCTCAAAAAAATCCCTGAAAATACCGGTAATCCGAAATTGAATGGGGGAAATGCCGACGCGAAGAGAAAGCAACCGGGTTTTAAAAAGCCATCTTGTCATCTTGAACAAAAACATATATATTTGGTTCAGGATGCAACACAGATCGGCGGGAAAATGTCGCCCGGTATACAAGATCTAAAAAGCCCTTTCTGGGGTTGATGATGAGATCAACCTGTTCCCTGAATCTGGCTATGGCGGCCACTCGGTGGCCAGGAACAATGGTTTAAACAAGCGCATAGTCAGGCACAACAATACAATATATTTTTTCTGGAACCTGGATCATGTCCTTCTCTGTAATCCTGTACATGATATCGTCCTATAAAAACGACCCGATTGCCACTGATGATATTATTTAGTATTTTATAAACCCAGGAGATTCCAGTCTGGTGACGTGGAAATTCAAAACGCATTCCTTTGATCGTAGCCCTGATCACCCAGATCGATATTAACGCCGATCGTCCTTATAACAATAGTTTTTCTGACATTATAGCTCTAGTGCATGCAATAATACTTCCATGATCGTGGATATCATTGGATTTATAAATGGCATTTTGAGGTGAATAATTCCACGTAATAATCGTCCATTTAACGAATGTGGTTAGGTGCTTCACGGGTAACGGGGTTATGCTACGCGGGAAAAGGAGAAAAGTAGAAAAAACACCAATTATTTTCGACATTATTTAGCTGTAAACTCGCACTGTCGGTATGGTCCATCTTGGTTTCCGAAAATGTCGATACTTTATCTCTGTTTAAATGGTCATCTGCTATCGAATTCATGGTCACCAGTATAGGCTTAAGCAAAAATCGACCCAAACATGTGGACTTGACATTTAACATGCAAAAAAAAAAACACAGTTTTAAAACTATAGTCAAGGGTCTATTTAAAACAGTACAATCGTATAACTTCACACTTTCGAAACCAATTATAAACTGCGAAGGACCAACCAGATTTTTTTTCAACATGTGTTATGATCATCTATTTCGATTATCTAACGTAGCCTATATATATTTTTTTACATCACGATTAGCTGCCGATGGCATATCGTGCATTGATCTACACAAGCAAATAAAAAAAATTGATTTAACTAACCTGCGGAAATAACTGGTATCATGTCAAACAAACAAGCAAACTTGAACTTGAACGCAAATCCCCTTTCGCTGGTCTAGCGCGATTACAAAGTAGCTTTGAGTCGTCGATGGTTTTCTATAACAATCCAGGCACACGCATTTTCAAGAGTTTGACACTTTAACAGCACCAATTGAAAAGGGAATGATCAGTCAGCCAATGTTTTGCTATTTGCTTAGAATATACAACACTTCCTTAACAGGCTTCTTTTCGATACTCTTTCACTGATCGTGCTACACGGACAGCAATTGGAAAAAACCATACCGGTATAAAAAAAAAAACTTTGTGCATTCTTATTCAACGGCATAATTTCTTAAGTAAAACATTTAAACACAATATGAAGTCACTCAACTCTTCTGCACAACTCGTTTCAGCACCACAGCGCCACCCATGAGGGCGCGAGACAACAGACGCACTTATTTCTTTAACAAAAAATATTCCAACAAACGCATCAAGACCATCAAACCTCTACTAAAAAAGTATGAAGTTGCCAGCATCCCATGCAAATATTATTTTGCTGAGTGTTGATTCGCCTTTGATGCCCACATTGCCATGGTGACCGCTTCCCCGCGGCCATGATGTCTGATCGATGGGAATTGAACAAAGAGGATCAATTTCCGATCAACGAGAGAACCGCTTTAATCAATGGGAGAAGAGAGCACCGAAAGCGGCCACAAACACCGGCAAAGAGGGGCCTCAAGAGCAAAACCACCACTCGACAACGGTTCTCCACGCATCGGGCTTCGAGAAAGCGTAGCAAGTTTAAGAGAAAAGGCTGACCTGCAACTGCTGTAAATCAAAGCGCTTCCAATATTGAAACATCGATCCCGCATTGGCCGCCATCTTGAGACATATTGAGACGGAGTGAGAGGCTGATAGAGAGAGAGCGAGGGGCTGGAGTTCAGTAGGAAGGAGGGGGGGCCCCTGCAAAACACGGAGCGGAGCGATTGAACAGGGACATCGCTTATTGAACACGGGCGCGGAATGGAGTTATTGAACAAACCTGTGATATTGAGTATGGCGACGGAATAGAATTATTGAACGGGAGCTGTGGCCATTTCTTTAACAGCTAAAACACGGGATGGATTCTGCACGTAAGAACACGAGCGATGCCGTGTGATAAGTATGTGTTTTGTTAACGTTATTGGTATTGTTTTGGACGGTGTTACACTTCTAGTTACCTATTATTGTGGTATTAAAAAAAGATTAAATGTAAATAAAAAAGACGAACATGTGACAATATGCATAGGCTATATATTTTTTGTATTGTCTTTCTTTTTTTGTAAACGTGATAATGTTATTTTGACATCAGTTATTTTAATGCAGCCTATACCACATACATTTTTTTAATGACGAAATCAGATAACTTTATTGTTTGAAGTGTGTCCAACGCTTTCGATTTACAGTATATATACACTTATCATAGAGACTAGCATCATGTTATAGCCTTTGCCAACTAAATCTGAGTAAAATAGTGACGTTATATAAAGTACATAGCTTATCAAATAAACGATTTAATTAAGTTAATCTTTTTTCCTAAAATGTTTTTCTCTGGCATTTCTCATCATACATGGGACTACTTTTCATCTATTATGTAAAGCCGATAGTTTAGATTTTTTACCCCATAGTGAATAACCTACTTTCTGTACACAACACTATTCATCTCATATCTCCTGTGCATTGAATTTGAACTTGAACTTAGAAGAACAGCGCCTCTGTAGGTTTGCAATTCAACAAGCAGTCTGAACAAGTATTGTTTTTCAACAGTCTCGTGTGATTAGGGGATGACCTGTTTTTGATACGTTACATGATGGTTGGCATTAATGCTGTATAATATGAGGAAATTGTGAAGTTATTAAGTTATTCATTATTTTATTTTTTTCTCTGTCAGTTTTTCCTAAATAATAGTTTTTCTTAATGTTCATGGATGAATATATCCAGTTATGAATATAACTTTTATATAAGCGTGCATGTTGTACATTGAATTAATTAATGATGTCAAAATGTTTTGTGAAAATCTGTAGGCTAAATTGTGGCAAAAAATACTCATGCTAATGTTGTATTCCAAAACGGAATATTTATGAATACTGATATTTATTTTGGATGGTTTTAATATATCCTTTCGCTAAACCAAATTTTGTATAATCCATAGCAGTTGAAAAATTGCAACTGTACATTTCACATTCTCCATACAACCTACAGCACTGGAATACAGACCAAACTAGTTCCCCTAAATGTATGGAATGTGTCATCCTTCCACAGACAGTAGGTTATCTAATTAAATCGCTTGAAGAAGCAGGAGAACAAGCGGAACCTCAAGATGGAACATCTGAGGATTGGACAAAAACAAATATGGCCATGGTCATGAAACCATGAACGAGCCATGCAGTTAAACCAATCCAAAAACAGCTTGGCTTAATGTTTTTAGACCTCAATCTCAGTCTAACCTACCTTTTCCTACCTTTATAGTACTACCTGTTAATTCCTGGGTGCTTTTTTTTACATTTCAAATGTGGCTCGATTAGGATGCAAATCAACAGGCAGACACGCAATAAAGACAGACCGACACATGGGCAAAAACAGGCCTCGCTCTTGTTTTCTGGAGGCTCGAAAGGAAACCAATTCAGCCTGGTGCACACCGCACATCTGAAGCCATCCTAAATGATGTCACTTTAACACTCAAATTGAATCTTTGTTTGGTTCACTTTTTTGAAATGGCTCGACGACAGTTTCACCGACAGTTCACTAACATGGACTATCCCATCAACGTAAAATGACTTGACTCCTGAAACGTTGGATTCATTTCAACTGGCTCTCACCTCTCCTTCCTCCATCTCCCCTAACAACTCTTGTTCCCACTCACTCTGACACCTTCGCCACGTTGAGAGATTTGCGGCGCCGTCAAACCTGGCATCATCACAGTTCACCATTTCAAGGTAATCATGAATGTGAGTGCGTCAGTATCCCAGGGACCCTCTCCCTCCTTCTCTCTCTCTCTCACCCTCCCTCCCTCCCTCCCTCGCTCTCTCAGAGCTCCCAATACCTGTCTTGCTTAACAAGAAGGCCTTTCGCCGTGACGCTTGTGTTTATGCTGGGGAAGATGGGACCTGAACAGATACGGATGGGTGAGCTCGATAAAGGAGTGTTCATCTTCTGTCAGGAGAGAACGAAAGAAAGAGCGAAGGGGGGAGGGGGGAGCGGGGTGTGGGGGACTGGGGGTTGGGTAATAATGATTAATTATGTTTGGGTTTCACCAATTATAATGGAAAATTACAGTTAATCAGTTTGACACCAGTGTGCGCTGACGTAAACATGAATGCTAACCTGAGTGGAGCGTCTCAATGTATAGTCCAGCTGATACCTGAATTGCAATTACAAAGGTGTTAACAGCATGGAGGACGTGTAGCCATTCACAATGACAACAGTGAATAGGAACCAACACCGTGTATAGTCAGTGCAAACAAAACGTTGTCATTGTACGCCGACAAGACTCACTATTGTGTCTCTTTTTTTTTGTCTCACTCATGAACACACGTACACACATACTCCCTACACCATTCTCACACATACGGTACACAGTCCTGTTTGTCACAGGAAAGGGGAAGGGATCACCCTTTAGGGAGGAGATTGGCAGAATGAAAGAAAATAAACAAGAGGCTGAGGGGATTGAACAGTCAAGGCAGAGGATAAAAGACAGATGGACAATAGCCCAGACAATGAATCGGAGATCCAGCAAAAGCTTTGGAAACATTAAACAATAAAAGATAGAGAGAGACACGCACACAGATAAAAAGAGAGAGGCCGAGCTACAGAGATACAGACAGACACCAATGCGCCGTACACAGCATTGCAGGCCTGCTGTGCAGAGCTGAGGTGAGGATTGGGAGGGCCCCAGTAGACCCCTGCGGCTCTGTGCTCCTCCCCGCGCCTCAGCGAGGTGGCTGAGGGACCGCTCAGCCCAGCGCCTTCAGTCCCACTGGCAATTTGTTTTTCGAACCACCAGAGTCTGGCGCGAACGCTATCGCTAGCCCCTCTCCTCTCCTCTGCTGCGTGTCCGATTCCTCCTGTCTTTTAACGCCTCTTCTGCCTCTCACTCTCTTCAGAATCTCTCACTCTCTCTCTCTCTTTCCTGCCTCTACCTTTCAATCTGTTCTCTGCGCACCTCTCCTTGCTCATCCTCCTTTTCCCTGCTCATCCCCCCCTCCCTCTCCCACTCAGGGCCCTCTGGGGAGCCCAATTAGGGCTGTCTCCCCCCACGCAAATCTACCCAGGACTCCCCACTTTCCCCGAGTCTTTTTTTAATCAAATAAGGTTTCTCTAGAGGCTAGTCCTCGTTTTAAGGAGACGGCACGCCGGATTAAATTTTAATTAAGGAAATGCTGGCCTTTTAGAATACATTGAAAATGAATGGAGTTGGAGAGGCGAGGAAAGCCACCTAGCGCGCATTGTTGGGTGCTTGTCTGAGTGTGTGTGTGTGTGTGCGCGCACATCCCTGAGGGTTGTTGGAATGTCCCGCACATCATTGTGCAGACGTGAGAGAAAACATTACAGATTAACGTTAAACAGATATGTGTATGTGGAATTATGTATATATTGAAGTGAAGTCTAGTTTAATTGAAATGTCCCATCCATCGCATGAATGGAGAGGGTCTTTCTCTGGACATGAGTCGCCATCTATTGGTATTTGTGTAGAACTGCAAGTCTCACTTTCAAGTTTGAAAAGACTGAAAGTATCTCCTCAACTGAAGTGGCTGAGCACTTATGAACCTCTGGCTGAATGTGTCATCACTTGTTATAGCATTCTTTTCTGTCATTCCCAACACATCACACCTGTCAGCGAGTGACATTTTTCAATGTCAACATAATGGGGAGTCATGTGGCTGAGCGGTTAGGGAGTCTGGCTAGTAGGTACTCTGTTTGAACCCTGGCTGTGCCAACATTACTTTTTGTCCTTGGGAAAGGTAATTCAGTCTACTTGCTGCATGTCGCTCTAGATAAGTGTGTCTGCTAAATGACTAAATGTAATTGAAAAAAATCTACATTAAAAGCTTGTGAACAGTGTGACCAAGGACACCACAGACACTTGATTGTTCGGCACAGCTCATTCAAACCGATTCTTCATTTCCTAGCAACCAATTCCCCCCACACCACCAGGGGGCGCTGTGGCTCTTGTGACTGGCCGGCCTGTAATTTGCTGAGCTCCCTAAAGACGGTGACAACAGAGAGGGCCTCCGGTGGATCTTCTCCCAGAGCCCGTTAGCACATTCACCACATACAGCCAATGCAGTGGAGGCCCCTGCAGGGGCCCGAGGGCCACTGGTGTCAGAGGAAGAGGGTTCATGTGTGTAAACAAGGCTGAGGTACAAATGTCCATGTATTTCCCAAGGAATTGGGAGGACAAATCTCTTTCCCTTGGTGACCAATGGCACTTTCGAAGCTATTTGTGGTTTATTGGCATGGCAACGTCGAGGGAACTAATCATTTCTAGGTCTACAGATGGCTGAAGGCACAGGCTCACTTTCCAAATAAATACCTCACCTGATACTAAGCCTGGAAGGACTCTGTCATTTCTTTCTGTATATACTGTAATATTATATGCGACTGCAACCATGTAAATGTAACACCTTTGCTAGCGGACTCATGTTTACCTGGCCCACATTTCTCAGTCCTTGCGTCTTTCCATGTTATTGTGACAAGGGCTGAGGGATCGGGCATTCAGAACCAAGATGAGGTGTGTTGTGCGTGTGGTCAGTGAGGATAGGCAAGTGAGGTGATTGACAGGGATTGTGGCAAGGGGGGGCATGGGGGAGGTGGATGGGTGTTGGTGGGGAGGCCTATAAGGTACGGAGAACCGACGTGATTGACATTTGGCTACGATTCCTGCATATGTCACATGCCTGGCCAGAGCCCAAGCTGTCTTTGTTATTGTGAGAATGCCATGCTCGGGCAAGGTTGCCCTGGAGACCTTGAGTCTTTACCGCTGCCTGTGTGTAGCAGCACCCAACATGGACACAAACTCCACCCCCATCCCCCCACCTTGACTACACACTCAGATGGGCCAGGTGCCACATCAATGGAACATTCTCCACAGTCTTCCCAGGCCTGTTTTCTGAGGCATCCGATTGTGGACAAATGTTGTTTTGTCTCCCCCCCCCCCCCCCCCCCCCCCCCCCCCCAACACATGCCCACACACACACTTACCAGTTATAACAGGACCCAAGGTTGGTTTGGGTGGGGAGATGAGTTACTGCATTGTAACCGGACAATGATCACCTGTTTTCCAGATAGAATATAAATAAAGCTGCACACAAACACACACACACACTTCCAAGCCATATCTGTACGACTAAGGTCAACATGAGCCACATTGTCGAGTGTACAACTCAAGAGGGCTTGTGTTTCCATCTTCAATCTGCCATTTTGTTAAGAATGTTGTCATCCCAAATGAGCGTTTCTTCTAGTGCTGAAGGAGACGTGGAATCGACAAGCATTCTCAAATCACATTAACTGCTCACGGTCGCATCGAAACGCGCGACTGGATCCACTTTTAGTGTTTAAATGAAGCCACGATGAGCTACGATGAGCCATGATGTTGTGACCTTCACGCCCTCCACAAAGCACGCTGCAGCCTATCTGGGCTCCCTAAACCCAATAATGCTCCCCTTCCAACAGCTGAAAATCCCCCACAGCTGTTCAAACGCACCATCTTCCACCACCAACGAGACCAGGGCATCAATTCATTACTGCAGTAATCTTTGTGGGGGGCACACGGGGGTCGGGGGCTAGCCTAACGACGGGACCTGTCAAATCTTAGGCATTGACACTTCCTCACAACTACCCAGAATCCACTGCGGGACAAAGGGACGGACGTGACCGCCTGACTGCAGCCCCTCTGGTCCTAAGATAGTGGCGGCCTAACAGCACCCTGCATGTGTCAATTACAAAGGCTTAACAATGGGTGTTCTGGTGGGTGGGTGGTGATGGTCCTCTATAAGGCTGGCATGCCTGGGTGATGCTCCCCCCACCTTTGTCTAAACATAGCGCAGGTGGGCCAACCAAGCCAACTGTGCCGCTATATAACTGCCAAGGGTCATTTTTATGTGTTCCTGACAGCGTTGAGACTTGGTTCAGAAGCTCCTCACAATGGTAAGGCTTTTTTCACCTCTTCATGGGTTCTTGATGGTGCAAGTGAGTGGGTGGATGTGTGGATTTGTAATTGCTGTTCTAAGGTTGGTCAGAGAGCTGTGGGGAGAGATTGTGAAAGGGAATGGGTTTACTGTGGTAACATGTTGAGCGGAACGGGACAGTTTCCTGCTGGGGTTAACACAGTAATGGAGAATGTTTCTTGACATTTTCCTCTGGATTGTGTATCCTGATTAATTGATGGCATCTCTCTTTTTTTTGATCAATGTGAAAAAAAAGAAAAACGAATCTGTGCTTAACACATTTAGATTTTTTTTAATGTACTTTCACCTCTGTATTTTAAAACAGTATGTATTTTAGTATATGGTGTTTCTTCTGGCTTAGTTCAAACAGTTTGTCTTTGATATTTGTCACGTCCACTCACACGCACATCATATGTGACAATTACCAGCAGTTATTTTGGCCACTGTACTGTGAGTATAATCTCTCCTACATACAAATCAAAGACTTCAGAAAGAACTTGTAACTTTCGATTATAGAATAGGCTTTGTTACCGCTGCACCACATGCCAAAACATATAGTAACATGGAAGTTAGGTACAAAATGTTATCTTCCAGGTGTTCTCCTAATAACAGGTGGAAAATATTGAAATCTAAAAGTAATTATCCCTGTGATTCAGGCACCCAAGAAGGCAAAGAAGAAGACCGCGGAGGCCAGCTCCAATGTGTTCAGCATGTTTGAGCAGGCGCAGATCCAGGAGTTCAAGGAGGTGGGTTAGGATCTGAACACTTAATCGTCGTTTGCAGTGTGTATGTGTATGTTTAGTGATCATTGCAGCGTACATTCAACAGTATCCAACTGTGAACATGGACAATGATCGGCTGTATAGGACATGAAACTAACACACACATCAGCGACGGTCTGGAACCTTCCATTCCCTGACATTCTCCAACACCAGGATTGATGAGAACTCCAGTCTGCTCTGTGTGAAGCCTCACCTCTCTTTGGTTTCCCTTCCAGGCTTTCACCATCATGGACCAGAACAGAGATGGCTTCATTGACAAGAGCGACCTGAGGGACACGTTCTGCGCTTTGGGTGAGAGACTTGAGCCGTTCGTTGAGTCCGTGGCCCAGTTGTACTTTGTGATGACTCATGTAACGAGGGTATCTTCCTTGCAGGCCGTCTCAACGTAGGCAATGATGAGCTCGATGAGATGGTGAAGGAGGCCTCTGGCCCCATCAACTTCACCATCTTCCTCTCCATGTTTGGAGAGAAGCTCAAAGGTCAGACTGTAACTCTTTGAGGCTAATGCTAGTGCTAAATGCCATAGCTGTTGTCATGGCTATTGTTCCTTGTTTGGCAGCCATATTGGCCTACTTGGCACAGCCAAAACATTGTTAACTACCAATATATAGTGTTAAATCAAGATAAATAGAGCTTCTTTCCAATGAGTGAGTTAATGAGTTCCAATGGATTGACATTCATGAATTTGTGGTGCTATTTTAACGATTCTAATTGGAACAACATTTGCCTTTTACATTACAGGTACGGACCCTGAGGAGACCATTCTTAACGCCTTCAAGATCTTTGACCCTGAGGGAAAGGGTGTGCTGAGAGGAGAGGAGTAAGACGTATTCAATTAACCCTAATCTTAATGGAGCCATAATGACTGTTACTCTGGCAAATAAATAATTCTAGCTTTCCTGCACAACTAGCAAAAGGTCTTTATGCCACAATGGAAGTTTCTAACAAGACATTGTTTTTCCCCTCCAGGATCAAATATCATCTCATGTCTCAGGCGGACAAGTTCACAGAGGCTGAGGTAATGCACCTCTCCCTGGTTTACTGAGGCTCTGTGGAATTCCATTTGGAATCGTTCCCGCTTTGTGTCGGGTCAAGCTATACTTTATCCGCTGCCTTAGATCCATCCATCACAGATGGGTATTTCATAGGCTATACCTCAAACACAGTTATCCCTGAACCCAACGGCCAAAGCCCCATCATGGTCTAGTGAAGTTATGGATGAACAAAATCACTCGGACCATCTGTAGCTCACAAAAACAGATAAGAGTCTTACTGTACGTCACAGTGACAGCACATCAGACCGCAGCCTCCATCCTTCATACAGACCAAATGTCTGGAAGATAAATCGTGCTCCATGGGAGATAGCTGCTGCAGTAAAATCATTTTAAAACAAGAAATAAAATGAACCTCACCGGAGTAGAACAACTCAAAGAGTGAGAAATGACCAGTGGTCAGAGCCAGCAAGGCCTTCTCTGCTGGCCTTAACATCATCAGAATATTCTATAATAATACATAGTATAATAATATTGAATACATTTTCCCTCAAATATATATGACATTGTTCCACAGTTATACTATATTATACTATAATATATAATATTCATTTCCTTGCTCTCTTGGTTACACACACTGCTTCCAGCCTCAGGTTGAGATTTTGAGGGCTGGCCTTCATGTTAGAGATTTTATCCATCCTATTCAGCCATCATCTGTTGCCAGGGTCTAAAATCCGTCCTCAGGCCTCCAGAATCAACAATGTGGGCACCTGTCCCTTAAAGCGAATACAAAATAAACTCTGGCCTTAACCAATCAACCTTCAAGTTGACTATTGTAAGCCTGCTAGCTGGCCCACATCTCTGATTGGATGAGCGGCAGGGCTATAAAGAAATATCAAACTAAACATGATAAATGAGCTGATTCGTGTTCTATATCTTTTCAACCCACAATGGTGGAAGGAGAATATATCGATTTGGTAGTTAAAACGCCATTCTCAAGAATAATCGTTCATGAAAAGCTAAACATTGTAAGGAGAGTTTGGCCAGTTATACTGCGTTAAACTGTCTAGTCTAGTGTCTAGAGGTATTAAATCATAATTATGGTATTAAAAGGGGGATTTATTCTGGTGGGACTGTGTAGGACCTTAGCCCGCCACTGGAAATGACTAATGTGTGTGTTGGTCTCACTGTGTTTCAATGTTGGCAGACCTTTTTGTATTTACTGTTGTATGGACTCTCACCTTGCCAGGTTAACGACATGTTCACCAACTTCCCCTTGGACGTCGCTGGCAACCTGGACTACAAGAACCTGTGTTACGTCATCACCCACGGAGAGGACAAAGAGCAGGAGTAAAGGAGCCAATCGCACACCCACAATTCCCTGTCAATCATCTTGGTCTGCCCTCCCCGTCTTCAGTGCCTCGTTTGTGTCTTCATCGCCCTTCCTACAACACACCATCCCAACCACAATAAAAGTTTCATAAAACTTCATGGTGTGGTTATTGTGTGGCGTTTGCAGGCAAATTATGATTGGGTCATTGATAAGTTGGACGGTATCTTAAACAAAAAATAGAAAAGTGATCAATATCAATATTGCAATAATGCACCATTCCTTATGACACACTTGTGCACCACAGGAAATGTACGTTTAGCACTATTAATACTAGACAAAGACTAACCCTAACCCTTTTCTTTGGCATTCCATGAGTTTCTTGTTCTTGGATGTTCAACACAGATAACCCTTTTCAGAGTTTACTTCTTCCATCTTTACAGAGGATAAGATTTAAAAGGTACTCTTTTGGACATAGATTAATCTTAGTCCTACACAAAATGATACATCAACTGAAAGTCTTGAGTTGTAAATTATGTTGTTTTAGTCTGTGTCTGGAGAACTGCACCTATGAAAACAAGATTCCTTGCGATAACACATCATGAAACCCCCAAACTTTAACATTAATATACTGTGAACTGTAGATAGGAATCCATCAAAAATGAAGTCTGTGGCTTCTGAGGGTGTAGTTTCATTCGCAAGTCATTCGCAAACCCCAAAACGCTGATAAATCGCAAGACTCCTGCGATCAATCAAGATTACAATCCCTTGCTTTGCATAACAGCATAACCTCACAGTTTTGTTTAATGTCAAACAAATCTGCAATGAAATGTGCTGTAAACGTAACAAAGGTAACCTTTTTGGGCCGCTTCACGCTTGGAGACATTCCATTACAAATATTGAAAGGAGGTTTGCGAAAAAAGGAAATCTGAAGTAATGATTCAGGATATTGCCAAAAATACACGACGGTTAAACTGCAAAAATAATCTGGCTGCACACAGTGTGTAAATGAGTTGGCCAGACTCCATAATGAACAGCCGCCTCAGCAAGAGCCAAAACAAATCCTACTCCATACTCAACTCAATCCATGTTACTCCAGCTATATTAAGCACCAATGTAATGAATCAGATCTAATTTTCAACAGGTGCATCCCAAATATTATTCAAGAATCAGATTTATAAAAACAGGTTTATTTGGACTGAGACGCAGGTAGAGTGAAGCAGACGAAGACGATGTTGATCAATCGAGTCGAATTCATGCAGCAAGTTACAGAATGGGTATTTATACGATTTCCTGATAAATCCTTTACAAATAGTAAAGCCAGAAAGAAAGAAACAGTCAAAGCCAAGGATATTTCAAGACAGTCAGCGTGACCTCAGTGCCAGAGACCTCTACAGAGAGATACAGCTGGGAAGAGTAATTTGGCTTGTTGGCAGACTGTAAAAACAGTTGACCAGATGGAAAGGACCAAAGTCAATTTCAAAGCTTCTTGATACCAGCTCATAACACCCGTCATGTGCAAATACGGTCAAAGAAAAACAATACACTTACAATGTAAAAAACAGATGTCGAACTCTTATGTTTATAAAATTGTTTAACCAGTACAATGGCCAACGAAAAAAAGGATTGTGAAAATATTCCTTGGGCATCTTTTGCGAGGCCTATCTGAAGATGCATGTGTTTGGACCAGTGCCTGCACAAAGTGTATTAAATATAGTTATGCCTATGACAGCTACAATGTCACCAGACCTACTCTCATCAACATCAATGTGCGAAAGTCTTTTGCGTTATTTCCTGCCCACGAGCACAGTCATGGTTCTATAAAGCCCCTGTAAACATACAGAGTGTCAATCATCACTTCAATCGGGAAACCAATCAACAGTCGAGGCCCCGTTCCCCCAAAAAGCATCCTCTCCGGTGATTGGCTGGAAGGTCTAATTGCCCCCCCTTTTGCCTCTCTGCTCTCCAGTCAGCTTCTGGTCCTCCACAGTCCGGGCGTGGAGGAGGGTGTTGGGACCCGCCCTTTTGTTTTTTAAAGTCGGCAAGAGGTCGAACAGGATATCCAGCCCAGACCCTGGCTCAAGGGGGTTCTCTGAAGAAAGAGGAAGAGAGCGAGAAAGAGAGAAAGGAGGCAAAGAACAAGGGAAGAAAGCAACAAAAAAAGGAAAAGAATGCTTATGCTCGATGAGGTTTGTGATCAGAAGAACAACTGCGGTGCTCCTGCATGCTGCGGAACATCAAGAAGCCAAGAGGGCGGGTCCCCTCACCGTGAATGCCGATCATGTGTTCCAGGATCAGAACCCTCTCCGCTAGGATCTTCAGAGCTTCTCTCAGCTGCTGCGCTCCCTCACCCTGGACACAATCACAGCAGCACACTGTCCACACTCACGTAATAGCAACAGTAGAAAAGGCTTCAAACAGCAGTTAGATAGCTGTGGTAGGCTGTGTCGATGCCCCCAAAAGCTTTGCTTGTGTCGGTGTAATGTGTTGTTTTCAAAAGCACATGTGCGTGATTGAAAATGGGCCTTATGATTGGTTGATAATAATATACAGGGGAAATATGCGTTGTCACCTCAGGGATCCCTTCTCCTGGTTCTCCCTTAGGTCCTGGAGCCCCCTACACAAACACACACAAACACACACACACATACACACACACAGACAGGAAGACGCATCAAGAGGACTGGAGACAATGCGCGCATTCATCGCAAGCCTTCAGAACGCGCTAGTTCACATGTTTGTTTGTTAATTCGGCGTGTTAACTCACTCGCACGCCCTGTTCGCCACTGGGTCCTGGAGGTCCCTGGGAAAGCAAAGATAAGGGCGAACATGAAGTGGTGGTGAGTGTAGTTCCTGGGTGTCCAATCCTGGTCCTCGAGGACTGCAGTCCTGACGGTTTTAGACGTTTCCCTGCTCCAGCACACCTGATTCTAATGAATGATCATTATGAGGCTTCCACAGAGCTTTATAACAAGCCATTCATTTGAATCAGGTGTGCTGGAGCAGGGAAACATCTAAAACCGTCAGGACAGCGGCCCTCGAGGACCACGATTTGACACCCATGGTGTAGTTGCTTTGGTGTTGGTTGTGACGTGGAAACAAGAGTGCGTGCAACAAACTGGGAGCAGAACATTTCAGATGGACATTCTTATGTCAGCTGACTTCAACAAGGTCGTTAAAATGGCAGCCTTACCCTCTCACCAGCCTCTCCTTTAGCCCCACGAGCCCCCGGCCTTCCCAACAGCCCATCTCTGCCCTGGAAACACAGGTTGCCACACACACATCTCTCTACCACACACATCCTAATAGAATCGACAAAAGAATAGAACAACACGATCACAGACCAAGTAGACAGGAAGTCCAACTGGACTCAATACCTACATTTTGGCCGGGGAGGCCCGGGTTGCCTGGCAACCCTTTCAGTCCGGAGCCACCTGTGGAGTCCATGACATCATCATTACCTTCATCATTTCTTCTGAAGGAACACACATGGTAACTGTGTTATACTGTAACAGGGAGCGGTAAGGGATTTTACCTGGGGGGCCAGGGGGCCCGGTTGGCCCTGGGGGGCCACTCACAGGACTCTGGCCGTTCCGTGGAGGGACGTCTACCTCATCGTCTAGATCAGAAACAGAAACAGCTTGCGTTTGTTGAACTCAAATAATACTCTACATCGCTACGCAGCGGTAGGTCTCTGGTCTGAGAGCATCTAGTGCAGCACAGCCTAAACTGAGATTGCTAGATTTGACACAGTTGTATCATGGCCAATGATGAGGTAGAGAGCAGTAGCTCTGGAACATGTTTAGGAGGTGTCCCATTTTAAACACACACGTACACACACAGGTCTGAAGCTCGATTGGAGAACCTTTCCTTGCTGTTTTATAGAGCAGGTTTCTGGCTTGGCGGACGCCTTAGGTTGCCAGATCCAGGCAGCTGTGCTGACAGGTTACAAATTGGCTCTGATTTACAGCAGACCAACTGCCGACAGAGCCCAGGCTTAAACAAAGCCAGCCCAACAGCAGTAATTAAATACAGCTTTCCACCCATTCTGATGGAGGGGAAGCAGGCATGGGCCTCTACTGCACTCTAGTGGTGAAAACTGAAAGTGCATCTGAGGTAAGCAAATGGTTCGAATTACATTGAGACAGCAGTGATGTTAAACCTTTAGCCAGGAACGTGCACCATCTACAAATCTTCCATGTTACCGCTATGAGCCCTGTGGGCACACAGCGCAGTCTAGAAGGTATGCTCTCATTCTTGGACCACTTCGTTCCGTCACATGTGCGGTCCGTGTACAAGTCCGTGTAATTTGGATAAAAGCGTCTGCTAAATGAATAAATGTGTACGATATAGAACCGTTCTGTCTCCCTTCCAGCGCCGACCAATGCCATGCTGGCCCAGTTCTGGGAAGTTCATCAAAGGAGGGAGAATGGAACAAGGCTCTCTCTCTCTCTCTGCCTGTAAAATCTCTCTGGTCCTCAACAAGCTGTCATTGGACAACAGACAAGCACATTCCCACAAGTCCCACTGCATACACCATTGCTCAGCGGAAGTGCAAAAAAAGGGCCTGGTTTAAACTCCCTCCCAAGGTTGTGGGAAAAAGGCATTTTAAACAGTGTAAAATCTGTTATATGTCACGAGAGGGCCACGCATCTCTATTAACATGTAGATACGGAGGAAGAGGCTTTCAAGGCCACCGATTGTCCGTGCACTACCCATTGAGAACCAGGGGGTGGAGCGCCGGTCTGGGTCTTATCGTTATTTCACCTATCTCTCTTTCCCTTTATTATTAACTGACACTTCTGTGACATATGCCTGGAACTGGCGCGTACGCCAAGAGAGAAATATGGGAAGAGAGAGTTATCTGCTCAGGATATATGAGACTGCTGGTCGAAATGTGAAAATAATCTTCACAGGGTGTGACGAAGACCTTTTGTACGACACGTCCGGGACACTGAAGTTCTCGAAATTCCGACTGGCATTTAAAATACTTATTTCGCCGCGCTGCCACAAAATATATTCAACCACTGAGGGGGGGGAAATGATCTGGGTCACAGACACGTTCTTTCCCTGGGGTCGCTTCAAATCTACTCACACTGTTCCAGCTCCCGGAGGCCAAACACATCTCCACGGAGGAGGTGAGAGGCTGGTCCTGGAGGGCCCGCTGGCCCAGGAAGACCCCTTTCCCCTGGGATCCCTCTCTGGCCCTGGGGCCCTGTGGGATGGAGGGTGGAAACACTCTTATGGAAGATGATAGAGACATCCTGGTACAGTGGATCTGTAAGACGCTTCTCAGTCAGCAGCATTGTATGTGTAGCAATGGGAGACGAGTAAAAGGTTTTAGACTTGTACCTCTGGGTCCCATTGGTCCAGGTTTCCCTGAGATGCCCATCTCTCCTGCGCGTCCTGGAGGGCCTGCGATACCCGGGGGCCCCGAAGGCCCTGGAGGGCCCCGGGCTCCTTAAGAAAGAAACATGGTTGAACCTCAAAAGACAACCACGGCTAGGATGCATCGTTCACAACACATACCTAACCCTAGGAAAATATCAGAACACATCAAGTCTGCTAGGGTAGTCCCAAGAGGGTCAGACTATCGAAGCAGAGCTGTTTCCTCACCTGGTATTCCGTGGACAGGAGGACTGGAGAGGGTGGGCTTGGGGGGTCTTACCTCGTTGTCCACTGCCCTCTCAGTGTAGTACCTGAGGGGAATAGGCGAAAGGCCAGATTCTTCGAGCAACAGAATCTGACCCAAAATGGAAGCATGTTATGATTTCGTCCAAAAGAAACTTTTTTTCTTCTCTGTTTTGTTATGCTTCTTTTTTATTCTTTTTTTACCTTGGACTCAATGGTGCTCAGCCGGTCGTTCACATCGGCAAAGCTAGTGCAGTTCATACACTCTGTGCAGTGAGAGAAAGACACAGAAAGGGAGAGGGTAATGTTCAACAGAGCAAATCTTTTTTTATTACTTTTCAACTTGGTACCTTTCAATATTCCCGTTTGTACCAGACACAAGACAGCAGCCATGTTAACAATTCCAGGGGGAAAACAGTGAAAGCACAAATCAGCCACACTGATTGTAATTTTTTCTTCTTCTAAACGTACAAAGTGTACGTGTTTCCAAGAGCAGAGTAAATGAGAGGGAGAGAGAAAACAAACAGATGGTCGGCCTATCCTCTGTTGTTTTTAGCGAGAGAGTCTTCATGCTAGCTTGATGTTGACTGGAGCCTGGTTGAATGGGAGCACTGAGCCAGGGTGACTGTGGTGGGACAGACACAGACAGCTGACCAGAGGTAGAGAGAGATAGAGAGAGGGGGGGGGACAGAGAGACAAAGAAAGAAACAAGAGAAAAAGAGTGGGAGAGTATGAAGGCTGAAAGACCACACGCTTTGAATGGAATGGAAAATGGAATTGGAAATTGAGCAGTTGCGAAGGTGTGGAGAGAAATCCACGATATGAGTAATAAAAGGGTAAAGAAAGCAATGCCAGACAGACCCTCTGGGAGCCTGAGAAAACAAAACTTACCCCCCAACAAGTGTACTTCCACTGTTTTCCCTTTTCTACCCCCTTCTAACCCCTTCTACCCATCCCCTGCCAAATCTGTCAGTTGCTGTTTCCCTCTGACGGACGCTTGGCATCTTCCTGCTGTGTGTTCCATCAGCAAGGCCACCCTGCTCCACCCCAGTGACTGTCAGGGACTCTCCGCAAGCTCCGTCACCCTCTGATGGAGCAGCATGCCAGCCGGCCATTTCCCCATCCCCGTGCCAAGGTGTCCGTGCGTGTGCCAACACGCCTTATGACACATCTCAACATGGGGTTGAGACTGAGGGCCAGAACCAGGTTGGCATGTCCTAAAAGGCCCTTTCATACTCTGGGATTGACGGTCGGCAAACAGCACTATTCACTATTCAAATGTCAAAGAACTTCCTTCCTTCGTGGAGGAATAGTGGGATCCATTCATTGTTGTTATTGTTTTCGTGTGACATGAAGAAGATAAACAGACAATAGAACAAGACAAGCATCATTTTCAGAGCCCAAAGGCACTTCCATTTACCCTATGTATGCCGCTTTAAAACGGAAAACCGCTCTTACCAAGAACTTTTTTACAGGGAAAGTTAGATAAATCGATCGTGCCTTTTCTTCGTGAATCCACCCCTTGTCAAAAAAGAACATTTACCCTCCAAAAGCAATGTTTTGTTTGGGGGGGGGTAGGGGTGGGGGGGGGTGGACTCTGTGTAATAAGCATGACATCAACATTTTAGCGTTTGTTGACAAGTGGATCTCTGGAGTCGTTCATCAGCGTGTTCTCAGCTCGTTAGCGAGGCGAGCCGTGTGCTGGGAATCATGGAAAAATGAAGAGATGTGGGGGCTCCACGCCAAGAAAAAGGACGATGTGGTGATGTAGGGAGACATGGCGATAATGAGCAAACAAGATAATTTAAACACCTTCTCGTTCAGAGCTGGCATTCAACGAGAAGACGATTTGGGATGCGTGCGGCCACACGTAGCTCGCTTATAACGCAACGCTGGAGCTCGGAGTTTAACCACAGTTTAAAAAGGAGGACGTAATGCCGGCATAATGAGTACTGGATCTGTTGATTGAAGAGATGCTGACAACACAGCATGTGTTAATAGCGCTTGTGTGCACTCTTCTGTGTGTGTGTGTGTGAGAGAGAGAGAGAGAGACAGACAAAAGACAGAGAGATGGACAGAGCGAGAGAGAAAGTGAGAGAGACAGACAAAGACAGAGAGATAGACAGAGAGAGAGAATGTGAGAGACAAAGACAGAGAGATAGACAGAAAGAGATAGATGGAGAGAGGAAGACAGAAAACGATAGGCACAGCAGTTCATTGGCTGAGAAAGGTTCCAGTCATGAGTGATTCTGAATCGAATTACTAATTCATACACTTAAGCTGTCTTTAGAGTTGACGCATGATCAAGCATTGAAAGTACATTTGCAGCTTTTTGTTCCCACACACACACACACACACACACACACACATTCAAATGGATATATAATGACTGCCAGAAGCAAAGGCTAAATGGTGATATTTCTCCTGGCTGCAGGGAAAGGCTGAATATTATTCTGGAACAACAAGAAAATAACCTTTTATGGTCAAATCCATGCAGTGTTTGTGTGTTACGTTGTCATAGGTACTGTAGTCTCATTAAGATGATGAAAGTGATCGTTTTGGTGAGCATTTATCGATAAGACCAACTTTGATAACGGATTCATGACCATCATCCGGAAAATCGCAAAAAGCGTGTCCACAGAACTGTCCTGGAAATGCTTTAGAAAATGTGTCATAAGACCACATTCTGGAAATAGAATAGAATACATGTTTTAAATTTGTTCCTGGCAAAGTGTACAATGACCTTTCCAAATGTATGTGTTCTGCTGTCAACAAACACCAACAGACAGCATTACCAGTTGTGGAGTGACTAGCCAACCAAATATTGACATCACTGAACAGAATATGCCGATCTAAATCGAGATGAGGGTCTGCATCATTTAAGAGGCTTCTGAAGATGAGGCTGCAGCCCTCAGGAAGCGTCCCTTTCTGGTTAAGGCAGTGAAAGATAGATGAGCCGCTAAAATAACAGCCTGACTGTAGCCTGCCAAATCTCATAAAGACATGTTTTCATTTGACCCCTCAGGAGAACGTTCAGCCACATCCTGACCTGACCAGTCAGCCTCACACAGGTCAAGTGTGTGTGTGGGGGAGGGGGGCGGTAGAAGTACAGATGCAGACTTCTCAAAAAAGGAAAAAAGTTCTTATTTGGCAGACAGTACTTGAGGCTGTTAAGAGGGCTGTTGTTTTGGAGTACGCTCCGAAAACTAGGCCAGACATATCATCCAGTGTCCTACTCAGAGACTGCTTCCTCTCTTTGTGCATTTTTGTTGTTGCTTTTAATTAACACAAATGATTCCAATGTGTAGTGGTCCTAGATTCAGACACGAAAGGCCTTATCTCAACAAGCCCTGTTATAAATGTGCCATGTCAGTATGATGGCACAGACATATTTCAATTAGACTAGCCACGATCATTTGTTTTGAAAAGATTTAGTAATTATCCGATTCATTTGTTAACGTTTTGATGACATATAGCCAATGAGACTGAACGCATCATTTCACTACACTTTTGTTTGAGCTGCCTCATCCATTACAAAGATTTAAGTGTATTTTTTACGATTCTAAAACACCAGGTGAAAGATAGGCAGTTCAGTGCATATGTTGCTTAGCTTAGATGAAATCTGGATAAAGAACGACAGATCTGCATGTCTGTCTAATCCGTTCCTTCATCTGATGAAATAAAAGACGACTCCTAGACAGATAACAGATCTTCATCACCTGCTGGAATTACTCATCCCACACTGTGAGCCGTGAAGCTAAATCCATCTGTCTGCCTGTTGGCTTAACTTCAAACAAAAGCAAATGATGACAAATTTGACCTCTCACTGATTCCACCCCCCCACCCTTTCTTAGAGATACTGTACAACTATCCTCCTCCCCTTTCCTCTCTTAGCCAAGTCCGACATATCATTGGATAACTCGTCAACCTTCACTGTGCTTGTTGCGTCTGGAAGACTCAGGCACAGTGTTCTTGGGGGCCAGGGTCCGGGCGTGGATCATCGGCTCTGAAGACAGGTGTGCCTTTCCTGTCGTGTAGTTGCACCGCTGGGTAAAGGTCTACCTCAGATCGCTGGACAGGGGAGAGGGGAGGTTGAAAAATACAGATGTTCACTTCAGAGTCGGCAGTAAAAAAAAAAAAGAGAGAGGCACCCCTGAAGACAATGGTGAACGCAGACGGTGAAGGTGAATGTTTTCTCCAGATGGACGGGGTGGGGTGGACCCATTTGAAACTGTTGCCAGTGGGGCCTTGCGAAGAGGTAAGATGATAAGCACAATTACAGTTATAAGAGTAGACACACGCACTAAATCACCCCCGCACGCACGCTTCCCAGGGCCGACAAGAGGCGCTCTGCATATCCCCGGTGTGGCCTCCGCAAACAACGCATGCATAAATCAGCCTCATCTTCTAAACAGTCTGGAATATTCTGGAAATGTTTGGTTGCAGATCGCATCGTGAAGAAAACACACACTGATGAACCCTGTTTCCCTCACCAGCAGAGTGAGCTAATAATAGCGCTCTCTCTCTCGGTCTCTCTCTCGGTCTCTCTCACTCTCTTTGTCTCTCATTTCTCTCCTTCGCAGCAGACAAAACACAAGAGCTCTTTCCCAGGCCTACAGAAGGTATGCATCAATATACATGGGTAAACAAAAGACAAGCAATAAGCAACCGCACAACCAGAGCCATGTCTGGCTCCCGCTGTCAGAAGGGGTTGGACCAGGTCTCTCATATGCTAGTTAGCGCAGACTGCTCTCAGAGGAGGTCCATGTCTGTCGGTCCTCACAAACAATTTAACATCTCATCCCGCCATTGGAGATCGCAACAAGGCATAAACACCACTTGGTGGTTGAACCGCAGTAGCAAGTCCTGCCAGGAGAGCCTCAATCTGGCCAATCCAGGCAGCAAGAGAGTTTTGTCGACCCTTTAACGAAAACACAATTTGACCTGCGTCGAAAAGCAACGCAATGGTCAGTGATTCGACGAGTTTTGTACACTGTTGAATCTCTCCCATCCGTGACTCAAAGGCCCCCAAAATTGCAATCTATTACTTTTGTCATATGCACAGGACACTGTCTGCGATAGGTACGCAGTGCAGTAGCATGCAAAGAGTATGATCTGACTTAAATGAGAAGAAGCAAGCTTCTCGTATGCAGTCACATTTATTACAGTGCGGGGGAGACCTCCCTGATGTGGGGCAGTTGACACATTTCTCAGCTGAAAGACTACTACGTGAAATGTAAAAAAGTTCCAAGGAGAGAACGATGCTGCGTCTCGTGTAATTCAGACCTCATGGTGCAGCGTCGTAACAGAGGTCATGTGTTCTCACTTACACAGCTCTTGTTAAGTTCACAACTCTTGGCAAACACTTGACTACATTTTGCAAATGGGGGAGGGAGGGGGGGGGTGAGTATTTTGTGTTAAAGGTTAAGATCGATGAACCGCTGACAAGGTTGCATTATGCTGTCTGATTAAAACCGTCGACGCCGGAGAAATGCATGTCAAATAGCTTGGTAATTAGGCTAGCCATCTGCCCTATAGACGTATCAGGATTTGGAGAAGTATAAGGCATTCCCTGTGTTGGATTACTAGACAGACTGGTACCCCAGCTGTCCTGACAAGTATCCCATTCCAAACAGTTGCTCATACGGACATGTGGTAAAATGATGGCAGATTCTGGAATTACAGTATTATGGAGTTGGCGGAATGTGGCTTGATTAGACGTCTGGCAGGAGCCCAGCAATCAGATGGCAGCCTCTGCAGGATGCTACATAAAGCTATCTGGGAGAAGATGGTAACTTCCAAGCAGCCAGTCCGTCCTTGGTGGCCAGAGCTGTTGGAGTTTCTGGCCCTGGGGCTTGCAGATTTACAAGAGGGTCAATTCCTGTCAATCCCCCAGGATACACATGAGAAATGAGCAGCACAGTATATCACAAAGGCAGCCATGCTTGGATACTTCAACTCCGCACAGCAGAACCGAGACAGAGTAATAGACTTGTCAAAAGACGGCCGCGCCCCTTTAGCATCTTGGCCCGTAGCCTCGAATACTGTCCATGTATCACAATTTTTTTTGTCAGAAACATAATGTCTAGTAGCTGTCACGATCGTACATCACAGTAACTCCTGTTATTTATAATTCAGAGGACATCGCTGATTCCCACACAGCATAGCCAAGTAACTATTGGAGAAAGTGTTGAACGCTAGCTTCTGTGAGTGTACATGCAAACAGATGGGCCAAGCACTCGCCTGGGTTCAAGTCTTCATGACCAACATAAACTGTATCTCTATATCTCTCTGTGCAGCTTGCAATAGCTAGCTATCTTTCCTAGCCATCCTTCTTGCTATGAGGCCCACAGTCACCAGTGTTCTGAGGAAACCAGTGAGCACTGAAGGAATCTTGTTAACCGTGCCATCACTGGCCCAGTTACACGTCCCTGGTCGTCTTTGATGGTGGACGGTTTTCGCTGCAGTCTTCTTCAAGGATTCAGCAGACTGATAGGATGCAGAGAGAATAGGCCTCTCTTGGGCGTACAGAGCTTCAGGGTAATCACCTGTCGCCTTCATCTGTTCTCCTCTATTTCCTGGCAGCAACTCTCTTCCCCAGGCTCAGTTTGTCTTGTTTGTCAAGTTCCTGTGCAAGGCAACTCCTCAAAGGTTTATCGCTCCTCATTCTGTTGACGTCTAATTACAGTCTGCAGCTGGGATGCTTGCTCACAGAATGGGATGGCATTCAAACTTCTCTAGAATGCTTTTAAACTGTACATTTTTGGCTGTGTTTCATTCATTCATTGAATGTGTTTGACTCGACTGGAAAAACAGTGGATCGCATTTGGCTAAAATCGTTAAATATTTCTTCATTGGATGAAATAGGCATGCAAATGCATAGCTGTATGTATACATCCTCTTGCGATGTTTCAAACCTGGCCAAGCTTTTATGATTGGATTAAGGGTGGGCCAATCAAATCCAAGTATCTACTTTGGGCATGTTCAGGCAGGGTTTCAATATATGCAAGGGCAGGCCCAGTATCTGTACATCAAATACAATCACTTTGATCAATCCATTTAAAGTCAGACTTTGTTGTGTTCTTAGATGTTCTGTGCAGGCATGAGAGATACACTGTTACAGAAAAACCTAATCTGCATCATAATCAGTTCATTTAAGGACAAACAGAAAAGCAATTCCAGGCCTACTTCCCAGCGGACCGGTGAGAGTGTGCGACTTAACCCTCGCACATCTGGAGAGCATTAATGAACAGCAAACATCCACTCGACCAACTACGATACCAGACACAACGTCTTTGGCCTGGCGCGCTCCGCTAGCCCCACTCCTGCAGGGCGTACATGTGGCTAGACCTCTTTGAAGCGTGCAGATTCAACATGACCCCAACAAACCCAACGCAACACCACTTTTCTAAGTAGCGCTCTTGATCGTGAAACACGCACACCTGAAAGACAAACAACAAAAGGCTCGGCGGACATGTGTTGGATTGCTCGTTGGGAATCTAGTTCTCGCTCACTTCCGATTACCGTGAGACATGCCAAAAGCCCTCTTTCACCTTGAAATATGACAACACATCCTGACTCAATAAGCCTACTTCGTATGCAATCCTTTAACAGAAGAAAAGACACAAAGGAGGGTTTAAAACACAGACAGAAACCATTGAATCATGCAGACTTCAATGTAGATTTTCGTCAACAGGAGCAATCCACCCGGAGTGATATTGGACAGGGTGAAAGACCCTGTAGGTCTAGACAAGCTCTTTATGGCCTTTCTATTGCTGTGCTGGCTACGAAGGCCGACATATTGTCAAACACTCTACAAGCAGATAACTATCAGAATGACCGTGTCGGAGAGGAGAAGAAATGGGAAGCGGAGGGAAAGGGAAATGAGAAACAGGCTCAACACCCCCCCCCCCCCCCCCCCATCATGATTACCCTCCAGCCTCACAATCAGCGGGAAGTGGGGAAAGCTCATCTGGGCCTCGCATAAACACAACCGTCTTTAAAACTTGGCCCATCAAATCTCCATCAGCATCTAGCCTAAAACAACATAAGATGCTTTGTCTCTTCTCCCAACTAAACTCCCAAATTGGTGACGGGCACGATGGGATGATTGTCGCGGATTTAGCCAGGACTACTGCTTGTGGAACATTTTGTTTGGGCTACTTCAATCGCTGTCGCAAAATGATGCTTTCTTGATTGTTGAAGAGAGGTTGCAGAGTTCAAAGATACTGTATAGGGCTCAAAGTTACCACAAAGAGCAGTAAAGAACCAGATCCAAAATGGTTCTACATATAATAGTGGGGATGGCCCTCACAAAAAAATCAAGAATCGTAAGCAATTGCATCTCTTGCTTTCCCTTTCTCTGTGCGAACAGTAATTTCAAATACCATTTGAATGTAAAGATAGCTGTTCGATATGGGGGTGCTTCTGCCAGAAACTTTTTGAGGGTGGAAGCAGAAGTGAAGCCAACTGCGAGGGACTCCATCTTGTCTTGAGAGACGTCCGGTTTTCGCATTAGCATGTTCACAGTATGGGAGCCCCGTCCTAAAATGTTCTGGGACGAGAAGAGATGTCGAGACAGAGCAGGGATATACATCTGGCACGTCTTCCCATGTTTGATGTTTTTTAAATACGCAGCCTCATGTGCAGGGAGTGGGGTGGGCTATATTTAGGCCACATCTGATGTTGTCAACCAAGGTTTTCTCCCTTAATTGGTAAAGATGGGATCTGTTGACGTCAGATGTTGGCGGTGGTCTCCTGGAGCTGGGAGAGGAACTGATTGGCCACCTTGGGGGCTGGTCAGTGGATGGAGCTGACCAACTCTCCATGGGACACCCTTTCATGCAACAGCCTCACCCTAAATATTTTCTTAGACCAACAGAACAGAGGCTCTTGGGTTTTTAAGAGGCCCTTTGCCCACAGCCTTGAGCAGAAGGCCAGAAAAGGGAGGGAGGGAGGGAGCAAAAAAGGGAAAGAGGAGAGGCTGGAAACTTGATTGATTTACCATGCCAGAAAGGAGCGTGGGGGCCCTTGGACATGACCCAAGCCAAATGCAACACATCTCACTGGGGATCTAATGCAGAGCCAGGATGCCCTGAACAGACGAGCTGGTCTAGAAAGGTCCGGGGGAGATCTTTGCCTCAGTCTTTCTTCTGCTGACTTATGGGGAGTGTCTATACAGTGGGTCAAACATCCCCGTACGTCATTATCATTTAGATCTGAGAGCACTCTGAAGTCTACATGGCTTTACCTGTCAAGTGAAATGGGATCTCCTGGATCTAAAGGAATATACGTCTCCAAACTGAGGCCAGATCATTCCTGGTCTATTAATTGTCAATAAAAGTGCAGATGTATTCCCTGTTAAGAGCTTTATAAATGTTTCTTAGGGTGTGTTTGCGTTTGGCAATAGCACAGCCTATTGTAATTTAACATTTCTCACATTTCTCACACCCCTAAAACTTCTTCAATATATTGACTACAAAGACAATGTCCATGTCAAAATGTTCGTACTGCTTTTGATTGAGGCTAGCTAGCTAATTCAAAAAAGTTACATCTTCCTAACGAGGTGAAGTTAGTTTCATGTTCGACACGAAAAACAACTAGGCTTTTGGGCGTATGTACACTTTTAGTAACAATCCTACGTACAGTTTTTTAAATGAGACCCCAGGACTCTATGGGCAGCTGGGCAGCCACAAGCACACCCTCACAATTTCCCCTGAAATTGTACAGTCTTTAGCTTGTTTTCTTTTTATCTTCTTAACTCCTTTCTTCCGACCTTTTTTGATCATGATGAACAGAATAGCCGTTGGTTGTGACAGCACTGTACTGCAGTTACTTTTGGCAAGACAACTAGCACTGTTGTACTATAGCAGCGCTGGAGACCTGCCACAGGCAATCTCTAAAACCCAGGGCTGGTGTTCCACTACAGATTTATTGCTTTATAATGGGGATATCCTCTCCAACGGTCATTACTACAGACAGATACGGAGACGCTGCTTCGTTAGAGCAGTTTCCCAGACCTCCAGCTCATCCCAAGAGATGGCCAGGTGTGCCACAAACCGAGCTAAGTGGCGATTTAAACAAGCGGAGCGGGAGTTTATGCCAGCTGTGATTTATGAAGACGTCGATACAAAAGCAGTTAATGCTTCGCTGCTCACCAGGGACCAAGACCAAGCTGGGATGGCGCAACCCAGGATGACTGGTTCTGTCCAGGGCAGTATTAGTCCGAGGGTGTGCGGGTGCATGCGAGGCCCACAGGTAGGTCTTCTGTTCCTGGTGCTAAGTAGATCTTAGTTTACATTTAGTCATTTACCTGATGATCTTATTCAGAGCGTCTTACAGCAAATACAAGGACATTCCCCCCGTGGCACTGATATATTTACTTTGTCTTGCTGCCTCAGTAGGCACGGTCCTGCCAAAGAGTTTCCCCTCAGGGATTAATAAAGGACTCTAATGATGTAATGTTGGCACAGCCAGGGTTCAAACCGGGAACCTTCTGATTACCAGGTCGACTCCATAACCGCTCAGCCTATCTAGTTAAGGGGACTGGGAGCAGTGAGCCAGGCCAGGCCAGTCAGAGAACTCCCACGACAGATGTAGTTCCTGGCATCGCTAACGGTCCCTCTGTATCGCTCACTGGACTGGGACAAAGGAACTGCTGACACCCACAAATACAATTACTCTGATTTTCCACCTCGAGCCGTCGCATTTGACCCTCCATCGCCCTGCGAGAGACAGCATCTGACCGCCGTCCTCCAGGCCAGCCCCGCCGGGATGAGGCCAGGAGCCACCATACCAAGAGGCTCCGTCCATATGGACACAATTAGCCCAAGCACTCTGACCACTTCAAAAAAAAATCGCAGACGCATTTTCAAAGGGTTAAGCAAACATCCAAAATCTATGCACCTTGGTTTCCCACAGGCAGTTCTGATGTTATCAGAACACCCCCCCTTCACACACACAAACCTTCACTTCACATTTCATATGAATCCCTGCACCATTAGTAATGAAGTTGAATAATACTATATCTGCTCAGGCTCAGAGATGAGTTGGTAATGTTGGTATTACAATCGAAGACAGACATTCGTCAATTTCTGTCTTGTCTACTACCTGGGCCTGTCTAGACAAACGTCTATTGTGTTGCCATAGAAACATCACAAGGAACTGGAACATGCGAGCGTGCCTGACAAAGTATCTGCCATCATCAGGCATAATTCAATTAGCCAGTGCTATGTCATGCTAATGGTTATATAGCTGCACCTGGAATTCAAGCTACTCATTGGATTGTACGCTGATGATGATTTGTGAACTCACCCACAAAGCTTAAGATACTAGTCTCCCAAGTCAGCCTGTGCTGAGGGGGCTGGATTGTGGGTACGTTCCCAGGGATATCTCCCTGTCCCTGGATCGGGGCGCAGGGGTAGGGGGAGCGGTTGATGTGGAGGGGCTGACTTTGCAGGTTGTGAATCAAAACAAAGCAGTTGGCATTTGGCTGTGAGAGAGCAGCTCCAGTTCGACTCCTGAAATCTGGTCCCTGTAACCCAAGCTGGGTCTGGGAGAAGGGGGCTCCCTCCGGGAAAGGCAACCCTGTATCCCGAGGGAGCTCAGGCTGTCCAAATATTCGACCAAACACGCAGATAAGTGTCTGTAGCCTGCAGACAATCAGGGAAGCCAAATCTGCTTCTTGCGTACAGTATCGTATGCTTAATACACATCCCAATGCAGAATGTAGATCTTAACTCATGAACAAACACAGACCTATTCACCGCAGAATGGGAATTCATCTTAACATGTATACATGTGCACACAGAAAATACTATATATTGTACATTGGCTCCAGCTGGCTCCTTGACAGTAACTCAGAATGGAGATATGTTGGTTCAAACTTTCTCGAAATAGAACAGGAGACAGATGTGAAGTTGCAGAATAAGAGCGGGCATTTACACCTTAATCCAAGTGCTTCCGCTGTAAATGAAGAGTTTAAGCCAGGCAAAGAGAGGCCAGATGTTCTCAAGCCAGGCTGGAGAGCGAAGGAGAGGCCCTCTTTAAATAACTTATCATCGAAATCCCCCCATTGGTCACAACAAAGGCTGGGGCGCTTTTTCCTGTGTGTCACTCCTTCCGTTGACAAATGCATTCCAGATCATGGCCCACAGAAGTCAGGGGATCGGGCCAGGCGGGTCCAGCTGGTCCCGCCGGCCCACAATAACTCACGTCCAGCCTGTCCCTCAGGGAATAACACAGACAGACAGATGCACTTCACAGCCACGCCGATCGCCCCCTCACCTCACAGACCCCCCCACCCCCACCCCACACACCCATTAGACGACACACAGGTCAGTGCCTCATTTGTTTATACAAAAAAAAATGGAAGTTAGCAGTGGGGGGGTGGTTGCTGACATGGTTGTGTACTGAAACTCTCTTGACAACCATTTTGCTCTTGGACTCTAGACAACACAATACACATTAAATTTTTTTAGGGATTTGGATATGTATTTTATGTCTATGCTTGTGTTAGCTGATTCTTGAATCAGACTTGTTTTTCCTTACAGTTTGTCCTGATCTTTAAAATCATGATGTGTTTTGCTTTGATTGGAACAGACGGAGAGGATTTAGGTGATGATGGACTAGAATCAAAACACCAAGTCTGTTATAAACTGAACCCAATTCATCTGTTGTCACTTCCAAGCTAACATTTAGTAATAACCAAATAACCATCGTGATAACCTCACAACCTTCCATGGAAGAATGTACTTGACATAAATTACAGCAGTCATTTGTCACAGTCAATTGAAATACAGTCCGGAAAATATCAATCAAACATGGGTCATGCCAGGGAACCAATCACTACAAAGCACACATTTTAACTGAGCACACCAAATGATTACGGCAGCTTCCTAAGACTTGTGTCATGAAAGCCACTGAGGCGGAGCAAAAATACGAGTTAAATGAAAAATTATGACCACAAGGCTCATTCTTCTCCTCAATGTAAAATGAGGTTAAACAGAGGTCCCCTAGAGCCTTAATGGATTGGATGCATATGGGAACACAGCGGGGACACGGCGAATATGGGAAGCACATGTCACGGGCAGACAGTTCGATGAAACTTATCGAAAAAGAATCTGCTGCGGTCGGTTATTCTTGACATTCCAGAACAGCTTGCGTAAAAACTGCGTATTCCATTGGATCGGGGACCTTTACAGACTCTTTCGGTGCATGCAGAGTTAGGGGAAGGGTGGTCTGGATTCCTGGAAGAGTATGATCTAAACGTCTCCACCTCCCCCCCCTTCCCAACCCCCCCCCCCCCCCCCCCCCCCCCCCCCTCTTTACCACCATAAAGTTCACCAAATGGCTGAATCTGCACATCAATTCCACTAAACGAAGGCGCTTCACTGAGCTGGAATCCGTACCATGTGCTCCCGTCATGGGTCTCTGGACTGACATCTCATGAAAACCCTTGCTTACACGGTCCCCTTGTGCTGGAAGACTCTGTGTCCAATTGTTCCTGGAGAGGGGACGACGAGATGACTCGTCTCCTGGCCAGTTGTTTCCATTAGACCGGCGAAAACTGGGGTTGAGACAAACAGCTGGTCAGACAAAGCTGAGGCCCGACTCTCATCTCACACACCAAGTACACCATTACAGATGTATTGAGACACACACACACCCACACACACAGGCAGGCATCAAGGCCAGAGGACAGACTCGCCGACCAAGCACATTACAGCACGATGACATCCTGGAGAAGCTCGCTGCAGAGGCGTCGCAACCTGCAGCCTGAATCAACAAGCTGGTGCTGGTTTCAATTAATGCGTCGGCCCTGGGAGCAGAGGCTGTCTCAGACGAGTGCGTCAACTGGGGGGAGGGGGACCTCCCATCCCCGGATGAGCTCACCCCACTCCCCCAAAAGCCAGCTTGTGCCACATGTGGGTCTTGCCACCGAAGTGAGAAGACTTTTGGAGCTACGATTTACGCTGCCACGCCAGCTCCCGAGATCTGGCCCAGGTGCACTTTCAAACGGAAGAAGTTGTACCTGAGATTTTTTTTATATGATGAAAGTCACGCTGAGGAACCTGGTTGTCTCAAGAAGTTAACTGGGTGCGCCTAATCATGTACAGTACAGTGTCAGAGGGTGTGGAGTATTACATCATAATATGTCCCAAAAAAATGGTCAAGTCATCAATCTCTGTCTCTACCCTTTTGCCTTTATTTCCGGTCCCTTGTGAAGGTTTTTTTCACTCTCTTAAGTTTTCATAGATTTCAATAGCTGTAAAATGAGTAATCCTTTCCTTAAGGACTATCTGATTGTAGATTACAATCAATGATGGGGCAACAAGGCAGACGTTCCTGTCTCAGTGTCAAGAGTCACAAACGGAGCCTCTTCGGTTGACGTTTCTCCAGCTCTAGAGTCGCTCTAACCTTTCAAAGGGCTCCAGAGTCTGATCCAAGAAGGACTGGAGAGACAGAGAGAGGCAGAGCATGGGGGGAACAAGGGGGGTAAGAGTGGGGCTTGCAGCATTAACAACAGCTGGAGCTGGAGGACCTTGTTTTCCCCTGAAATCTTCGGCGAGACCTGCCCCCCTTCCTCGCCTCCCACCCTCCACCTCAACACAGCAGGGGCTGGGGGGTGGGGTTGGGGGATGAGTATGCCCAGGCTCACCACAGGTTACCCATTAATACAATGAAAAATTAAGTGAGAGACTTCATTCTCATGCGTATGTGTGTGTATGACAGAGAGAGCGAAAGGGAGAAATAGTGTTGTTGCTGTGCCGTAAACATAGAACAATGCAAACCCTGGTGGTCAATCTAAAATGAACACCTATTCAACGTTTTATCAGTATCTGCCAACATTCTTCTGCAATTAACCTCATTTCACGTCTTCAAAACATGTGTTTGCATTCAGTAAATTGACTCCGCTGTGCCGCCACAAAGGGGAGGTCATGTTTCGGCGCTCAACGTTCAACGCAACTCCAATGTGAAATAAAACGAGCAGCATCCGATACGATCTTAAATCTGAAACAGAAAATTTCGGTGACCTGGGAACAGATGTATACGGTCTTGAGTTCCCTTGGTAACCCTTCTCGACTTCCCTTAAGATCCTGAAATCCTCTCGTGTTGTTGAGCCAGCTACCACTTCTCACGCGTTCACTGTGCTCTGACTGTTTGGGAAAACATGCATCCAATGAAAGGTTGCTAAAAGTGCAACATCTCTTTATCTAGCTTAGTGCTTAGGATTGTATTAGTTCTCGGCCCATTGGATGTTAACAGTAGTCTGCCAGATTCATCCTGACTGAGAAGCATGACAGTGAGGCAAATGTAGGAATGCAATTTCCGTCTAAGTGGTACTTGTACTCAGCAACAGGGCCTTTCCTTTGACTCATTCTCACCACAGCCGGAACATTAAAAAAAGCTAAACAAACCTCAAGACCAAATATGCAGCCAAGGGTACAACATGCAAGGGTGATGATAGGTGACCATTTCAAATCACACACACAGTTGAAACTTGAAGACAAACAAAAGGTATCTAGACAACAACAGTGAGGGCCACGGGCAACATGTTGAAGCATCCTCAGATGAAATGAATGCTGTTGCGTAGCCTTAGCCTTCAACTCATCACACCCAAGAAGGTAGGGAGGAGGAAAGGAGCTTTGTGGAGTCCTACTTACCCTTACTGCAGTCTTCTCCCAGGAAACCAGGGCAACATTTCCACTCCAGGGCGGTCACCTGCCGGTACGTTAGCCTGTACGTGGGCCTGACCAGGGTCCTGTAACTGACAAACCCACCGCATGTCACTCAATACAGCGGCGGGACGTTTTGTTGACTTCCTCTCCTCACAAAAAAAACACACCTGTTCAGGTCCTCTACGTACCCACCCACTCCATCTGTCATTCGGAACCCCTCTTTCTATGCATGCAGCTTTGAGTCACTTGAGGTGTGTTTTTTTATCAACTCTGAAGCCATAAAACAACACGGTTGGTCCAGGCTGACATTATGACTGAATGCTGTGAGTCTATTTAGAATTATTGGATGGGTCCCAAAAATATAAACAATGGAATGCAACCATACAGTTACAAATCACACCAATCTATATGATAAACAGCTCCACTCTTACATCAGTGTCTTTTCTGGGAGCGATGGCAGACTGGGGAATAGAGGAATGGGAATGGGAATGGAGGGAGAAATCACTGTTATATGCCTTTATGGTGGCTGACTTGCGGTTCGGTGTGGTGGTCCTGGGACTAAATCAATGAATTCTATGACCAACAAACAATGGGAAAGAGTGTGTTTTCAAGAAGTGGGGGTGTAGTGTGAGGCAAAAGACAAACGGTCCTTCTGGATGAAGTTAAAGCCCTATTAGGCAAAATATACACAAACACCATATATCAGTGTATTATGATCCTTCTGTGCAAGGCCCGACCCGGCCTGGAGAAGATGTCCCTTCGGCGTGAAGGGTGGAGGAACTGCTGCCGCTGCGGGCCATCATTTGGAGCGGAAAGGCGAGAGGAGATACGGGGACGGTGTCGTCGCTTACCTGATGAGGTTAGAGCATGGGCCAGGCCAGCGGCAGCTCTGGAACACGCGCTGAACCAGCGTCTCCGTCCCATTGTGCACTTGGCACGACACCGTCTTCGACACAGTGTACTGACACCAGTTCCTTCGGGAGGAGAGCGTGGTGGGCGACACCAATAGAGAACGTCATTGAGCAGTCGGTGGGACAGAGAGGTTGAGATACAATTCATTACATTTACATTTAGTCATTTAGCAGACGCTCTTATCCAGAGGGATTTACAGCAAGTAAAGGGACATTCTGATGAATGGACACTCTGATGAAACCTACAAAAAGGCCAACAAAAGACTGTACTTTCTCAGACAACTGAAGAAATTCCATGTTCGCCACAATCTCCTCCTTCAGTTCTACACAGCCATAATTGAAAGTATCCTCACTTCATCCATAATAGTCTGGTATGGTAATTTGGACAGTCATTCCCGCTCAAAACTCCAACGAATCATAAATATATCCTCCAAGATCACTGGCCAAACACTCCCAACCATAGACACCTTGTATCAAAGACGCATCACTCAGCGAGCAACAAGAATCACCTCTGACACCTCACATCCTGCCCACCATCTCTTCACACTTATGCCCTCCGGAAGGCGGTACAGGTCAATGAAAACAAAATCTGTCAGATTAAAAAATAGCTTCTTTCCAACAGCTATCAGGACTTTAAACGACTCACTGGTTTGATGTAACCTGTATAAATTTGTGCTCCTGTTTTTGTTATTGTTGCCGATGTGTTGTTGTCTTTTCTGTTGCTGTTCAAGTGGAACCTGACACATGAGAGATGTGAGTTTAACTGCTGTATCCAAAACAAATTCCTCCAACAACTATAAATTAATTGAATTGAATTCCCCCCTGAGGCAAGTGGGGTGAAGTGCCTTGCCCAAAGACACAATGTCATGTTGATCCAGCAGGGGTTCAAACCAAACACCTTCTGATTACTAGCCCAACTCCCTAACCGCACAGCCACATGAGAAATTCCGAACCTGGCTGTCATTTGTGTAAGTATGTGTAAGACATTATGGACGAGAGCTGTACAACCCTGTTCCTGGATACATATCCTGCCAACCCCAGCTTTAACTACTTGATCCATCTTATCCACAAACTAGTTATTAGAATCAGCTCCTCTTAATTAAGGTGTGGCTGATAACAACAGGACGGCTACCTTCCAGGAATAGGTTCGGAGAGCCCTATAGATAATTTTTACGTGATACTTTTCTGTAATTCAGCGATTCAGAAGTTTCATTATTCACCTTTTGCACCTTATTCTTTTCCCGATAAATATCCCTTCTATATCGCTGCACTGCTTGAGAGATAAATCAGCTATAAAGGGAATCATTAGAAATAAACTAAACATTAGAAACCGACCTGCGTCCTGCATGGGAGCCTGTGGGGGGTCCGACCATTGGTTCGGCATTGATGCGTTGCAGTGTCACACCTGGAAACTGGTAGAGAAACCCGGTCCCTCGGGACAGACTGGGCGACACCATCCAAGCAAAAAGTAGACTTAAAATGACCGAAGCTGTCATGGTCCTGTGGAAGAAAGTTCCTCCAAGTGTGAAAGGTGCAAATAACGCTACCTGCGAAGCTAATGCATAAAGTTTCGAGAAGCGCGCGCGGGGGGGGGGGGGGGGGGGGGGGGACTAACCCCAAAAAAGCGACGGCGTGCTTTTCTCCGATTTTAACAATAAATAAGTTGAAACGTGAACGAAATCGCAACTTCGACAGGCATAGTTCTGCGATTTGTCGGTCCCCGCCTTTTGTCGTGTTGCTTTGGCTTTTGCCTCCCAGATAGTGGAACTGCCTTGCCAGACGGGTCTGCGCTGCAACTCACTGAAGTCTGGGAGAAATCCAGCGCGCAGCCGATGCTGAAGATGTTTTCTGGAATATAGTATTAGTATATATATATATTAGAATCTAATATTAGTAAAGGAATCTACCTACCAAATAACCCAATGGTTATATAAAGGTAGCAACACAGCATGATCATACCTAATGAAATGTTATTAAGTCATTATCGCCACATGTACACGCACAGGAAGTAGGCTATTAAATATCTCCATCATTTGGTTCTTTTTATATACGCTCTCATCCGTTTTTTTCTTCTCTTTTTTGGCAGGATCAAGAAGGTTACAGGCCTGAGGTAGACTAGCCAACAACAGCTAGGAACAAATCAAATCAACATTTGTTTGTATAGCCTTTTTTACAAGCAATGTCACAAAGGGCTTCACATATGCCCATAGAACTGCCCCTCAACCTACCTAAACCCTGAAGGAACTCGATTCCAAACTCTCTTGGGCCATTGTAATTGTGTTAAAATCTGCTGCAATGAACCAAACGGACTTTAAGATTCTTAAATCACCTGAAGGTTGAAAAGGAATCATTAACATCACCTTAAATCGTATAAAAAATCCTGCCGAATGCTATCATGAGAAATGTTGCTGGGCATATGTCAACTTGATTTCCATCAACAATTGAGAATCAGGAATGACATATTATAAACACTTACAGTCCCTACGATTGAAAAACTAACATTGAGTCATGTCTTTGTGAAATTGCATTAAAGAGTTTCATTCCAAAAAGGAATTTGCTCTGAATAAAAGGAAGGAAAAACACAAAAATCTGTTGTTTGTCTGAAAAGCCACATGTAAATTATAGCCCACAGTTGGGCAGTGACTCATACAGAGAGCTCAATACTGTAAAGAATGAAACAAAACAAACCATTTCAAAGTAAATATGATTAGACTACAATTCAATAATACTGAATAAACATAAAATATGAGACCGTAACCAAGTCCTCTTTTATTGTGACCTGATGAATCTAGTTTGTGTCTAAAAATACACATACTTCTGGGAACACCTCTTAATGTTTATTAATAAAATCCCACTCGGGAAAAGCAGTTCCTAGATTTTTTATATGTAATGACTGTTCATTTAATTCAATATGAAGTAAACATTCTTCCTGAAGTACATCAAAGTGCCTTTTAGTTTTTTGCCTCTCTCTTGTGGTCAAAGTACGTCATTGCCCGCGAGAGTTCTCCCACAGCCAGTCCAACTCAATTCTCGGTCCTACCTTCCTCCACCTGTTACTTGAACCTTCTCTGGGTCAAAGCTCCAGTACTCCTGTTCCCTGAAGAAGACCACCTGGCCATCAGGGTGACCCAGGTCATCGTTGGTCCCTTTGGGGATTCCCTTCCAGTCGCTTCAGGCTACGTGGTGTGGGAAAAAGCATGCTACAAGCTGATTGCATTACCATGTTTATCCCTTATGATATATTGCATTACTATATACAGTAATTAGAACTTGGCAAAGTAGAAGTGTTTGGCAGGTGTACGGTTCTGTCCCTATTTTGTGTGAAACAGGAAGATGGCTAACGAGCTGCTGAAGTGAAGAACAGAGGAGTCTGTCTGGAGTTCTCCGCTTATCGCACGAAAGCTATCTTCAAAGACGTCCCTAATATGAAACTGTGTGTAATAAATATTTGTAGTTGGACTTCGTGAACCAACCTCAACTCTGTTGCGGTTAGGGACACTATTTTCGACCCGAAGCTCTGTAAACCTTTTTCAACTATTTTCATTAAACCATGTTAGACTTGAAGTACGTGACTCCGTATCTATTTTAAAAGAACACGCAGGGAAAAGACCTTACACATACTTGTATATTTTTACAACTCAGATGATAGTAGAAGGCTATATATTTTCCCACCAGTGGATAATAGGGCTCAGGACTGACGGAGCCCAGGTTGAGGATGTAGTACTGGCCCTTGAACATTACAAGGTGGCCAAGTCGGGGGTAGTAGAAGGCACAGTCTGGGTGGCCTGGCAGACCCGAGTTTGCTGCTGCACATGGGGAAGCCAGGCTCCAGACTACTGTTGGCATAGCGCCACACTCGTCTGCCTGAGGGAGAAATGGGGTGGAAGGAGGAAGGGATGGTTGAGATGCCCAAAGAAATATGTGAACTTTTTAAGACTGCTGCTGTTGATGAAAATGTGTCCTTATTGACTGTGACTGACTCCACCATCGGAAAAGCTTGTTTTACTCCTGTCCGGAAAAATAACAGAAGAATTCGTGCTTTATTTCAACAAGAAGTCATTTCTGTGCTCTCTGCTATTTCTTTACTGGAGAAACTTTGTCCCTGAAAAAGGTTGGACTATGAATCAAACATTCTTTATAAATAACAAAATGAAAGATGTTTCTCTTAAATTAATTCACAGAATTTACCCCACAAATCAATTTATGATAAAATATATAAAAACGATTGACCCTAACTGTACTTTCTGTAAAGAACACCCTGAGACGATCAGTCATCTTTTTTGGAAATGCACTGTTATTAAAACATTTTTGAAAGACTGTCTACAATTTAGAAAAGATCACATTGACTCTAATTTTAGTTTAACATTTGAACATATAATTTTTGGTTTTCATGATACGAAGGTAGACTTTAATAAGAAAATTGTTATTAATCTAATTATAATATTTGGCAAATTCTACATACATAAAAGCACATTTTCATCAGCATTATCATTTTTTCCCCCAGTCCTAATCAAACAAATTGAAGCATATTTGTGTGCCATTTCCAAAAGCTTGAACCCACATATGTGTGGTCACATATGAAAGTTGTGTATCCTTGAATATTTTTTATGTATGATATGTAGATGTTTAGGCTTTGTCACTGTATGTACCTCCCCCTGGCATTCTGTTATTAAACTGTGTCCATTCGATTTTAAGTCACAAGATGGCGCTATTTGAATGTCTAATCTACATCAGTGCTCTTCAACAGTCCTCAGGGCAGGGTAGAACTTTTCTTTGAAGTTCTTCAATTCTTCAATCGGTTCAGAAAACCCTGATGATGATGAGTCAGTTACGTCGCCCGGATCGGCAAAACCGGGGCCTCACTCTGGAGCCAGGCCCAGAGTGGGAGCTCGCAGGCGAGCGCCTGGTGGCCGGGTCTTTTCCCATGGGACCCGGCCGGGCCCAGCCCGAATAGGCGACGTGGGATTACCTTCCCGTAGGCCCACCACCCGCAGGAAGGACCGTAGGGGCCGGTGCTGTGTGATTTGGGCGGTGGTCAGGGGCAGGCGCCCGGACGACCAGGGCCGCGCACACAGTCTCTAGCGCTGGGGACATGGAATGTCACCACACTGGCGGGGAAGGAGCCTGAGTTTGTGCGTGAGGTCGAGCGTTACCGGCTAGATATAGTCGGCCTCGCCTCCACGCACAGCTTGGGCTCTGGAACCATTATCCTTGAGAGAGGCTGGACTCTCATTTCTCTGGCATTCCCCGCGGGGAGAGGCGGCGGGCTGGCGTGGGTTTGCTTATAGCTCCACAGCTCAGTCGCCACGTGTTGGAGTTGACACTGGTGAACGAGAGGGTCGCGTCCCCGTGCCTAAAAGCCGGGGACAGGTCTCTCACTGTTATGGCGGCCTACAGGCCGAACAGCAGTGCAGAGTACCCGGCCTTCTTGGAGTCTCTGGGAGGCGTACTTAACAGTGCGCCGACTGGGGACTCCGTCGTTTTACTGGGGGACTTCAACGCCCACGTGGGAAATGACAGTGACACCTGGAGAAGGGTGATTGGGAAGAACGCCCCCCCTGATCGGAACCCGAGTGGTGTTCTGTTATTGGACTTCTGTGCTAGTCACGGTTGTCCATAACTAACACCATGTTCAAGCACAAGAGTGTCCATCGGTGCACGTGGCACCAGGACACTCTAGGCCGGAGGTCGATGATCGACTTTGTTGTCGTGTCTTCTGACCTGCGGCCGTGTGTCTTGGACACTCGGGTGAAGAGAGGGGCGGAGCTGTCAACCGATCACCACCTGGTTGTGAGTCAGATACGCTGGCGGGGGGGAAGTTAGACAGACTTGGCAGGCCCAAACGTATCGTGAGGGTCTGCTGAGAATGCCTGGCGGACCCCTCTGTCAGAGGGGTCTTCAACTCACACCTCCAGGGGAGCTTCTCACAGATCCCGGGGGAGGCTGGGGACATTGAGTCTGAATGGACCATGTTCTCGACCTCCATTGTCAATGCGGCAGTCCGGAATTGTGGTCGCAAGGTCTCTGGTGCTGGTCTAGGCGGCAATCCCAGAACCCGGTGGTGGACACCGGAAGTAAGGGATGCCGTCAAACTGAAAAAGGAGTCTTATCGAGCCGTTCTGGCTTGTGGGACTCCCGAAGGCAAAAACTCGGGTCTGGGAGGAGTTCGGGGAGGCCATGGAGAAGGACTATCGGTCGGCCCCAAGGAAATTCTGGCAAACCGTTCGGCGCCTCAGAAGGGGGAAGCAGTGCTTCACCAACACTGTTTACGGTGCGGGTGGGGAGCTGTTGACCTCGTTTGAGGATCTCCTCAATCCTGCCGTCACGTCTTCCGAGGAGGAAGCAGAGACTGGGGACTCCGGGGCAGACCCACCTATCACCCGGGCTGAAGTCACTGAGGTAGTCGATGGGCTCCTTGGTGGTAAGGCTCCGGGGGTGGATGAGATCCGTCCTGAGTACCTAAAGTCTCTGGATGTTGTGGGACTGTCCTGGTTGACACGCCTCTGCAGCATCGCATGGCGGTCTGGAACAGTGCCTATGGATTGGCAGACCGGGGTGGTCGTTCCCCTATTTAAGAAGGGAGACCGGAGGATGTGTTCCAATTACAGAGGTCTACGCCAGGGTACTGTAGAGGAGAATCCGGCCGATAGTCGAACCTCGGATTCAGGAGTTGTGATTTTCGTCCTGGCCGCGGAACACTGGACCAGCTCTACACCCTCGACCGGTTGCTCGAGGGTTCATGGGAGTTTGCCCAACCAATCTACATGTGTTTTGTGGATCTGGAGAAGGCATTCGACTGTGTCCCTCGTGATGTCCTGTGGGGGTACTTCGGGAGTACGGGGTCCAGGGCCCTTTGTTAGGGGCCGTCCATTCCCTGTACAACCTAAGTAGGAGCTGTGTTCGCATTGCCGGCAATAAGTCAGACCTGTTCCGGGTGCATGCTGGACTCCGCCAGGGTTGCCCTTTGTCACCGGTTCTGTTCATTGTTTATATGATGTTGTCATGTTTGTTTCCTCAAGCCGGGGCCTCCAGCATGCTCTGGAGCGGTTTGATGCCGAGTGTGAAGCGGCTGGGATGAGGATCAGCACCTCCAAATCTGAGGCCATGGTACTCGACCGGAAAAAGGTGGAATGCCCCCTCTGGGTGGGTGGGGAGCCTTTGCCTCAAGTGGAGGAGTTCAAGTATCTCGGGGTCTTGTTCACGAGTGACGGAAGGACGGAACAGGCGGATCGGTGCAGCGTCTGCAGTGATGCAGTCTCTGTACCGGACTGTCGTGGTGAAGAAGGAGCAAAGCCGCAAGGCAAAGCTCTCGATTTACCGGTCAATCTACATTCCTACTCTCACCTATGGTCATGAGCTTTGACCGCCGAAAGCGGTCAAAATGAGTTTCCTCCGCAGGGTGGCCGGGCGCTCCCTTAGAGATAGGGTGAGGAGCTCGGTCACACGGGAGGAGCTCGGAGTAGAACCGCTACTCCTCCACGTCGAGAGGAGCCAGTTGAGGTGGCTCGGGCATCTGTTTCGGATGCCTCCTGGACGCCTCCCTTGGGAGGTGTTCCAGGCATGTCCCACCGGGAGGCGGCCCCGGGGAAGACCTAGGACACGCTGGAGGGACTATGTCTCTCGGCTGGCCTGGGAACGCCTCAGGATCCCCCCGGAGGAGCTGGAGGTGTGTGCGGTGAGGGAAGTCTGGGCTTCCCTGCTCAGACTGCTGCCCCCGCGACCCAGCCCCGGATAAGCGGAAGATAATGGATGGATGGGATGGGTTCTTCAATTAAAAAAAACATATTTAACTGCTGTATCCTCGGTTATATTATATATAACAAAAATCTGTCCCGCCCATGTCCCAAAACAAATCTACGCCCTTGCGTCAAGGTCCACGTTCCTGCCGTTTTAGACGGTTCCCTGCTCCACCCTACCTGATTCAAATGTATAATCATCACTAAGAACTTGATGATGAACCATTCATTTGAACAGGCTTGTTGGAGCAGGGAAACATTTAAAACACGAACGATAGAGGGCCCTGAAGATCAGGCTTGAAGGTCAAATCAAATCAATAGCATGTGTGGTCCTTCTTACAAGCAATGTTGGATTATACTAGCGATATGTTTGCAGAGTTGAACATATTTAGGGTACTGGACGGTACGGGTGTTCTGAACTGGGTTTGGATCCCCCCAGCATAATTAAGGACAGTGAGCAATCTAAGGAAGAGACAGATACATCCTTTCTCAGGATAGAAGAAGCAGCCTTGATCAGAAGGCCTTCCTGGGAACCTCTCCTAGGTGGATTGACAGCAGCAGGTGGTATAGCCACCACTGGCACGCTTTTGGTCTCACTCTCAGGTGACGACAGGTGAGGTCTATATAGTTGTCTGGATGAAAGCGTCTGCTACATAAATATAAAATGTATGATTCTGTTGCTAGCTGGAGATGACGGGGGACAGGGCTTTCTAAAATTACTATTTTAGAATGTATTTTAGTTAGAACAGATTTATGTTCCAACTAAGGGGGCTGGTGCTGTCTTGGTCTGCTAAATTGCTGCACTAGCCCACACTGCAAGATGGGCAGCTGGTGAGCGAGCGAGCATGGGAGAGACGGAGGCATTTGAAAGCAGCAGTGGTGTGTGTGTGTGTTTGTGTGAGAGAGAGATGACTGTGATCTCCCCAGGACGTACCTGGAGGAGGAGCTGCTGAAGGCACGAGAGACACATGACACCATTGGCAGAGGGTAAATATACTGTTGGGATTTCCTTTTCAACCATTAAAACAGAAGTTTGCAGTAAATATTTGACAGAAACAGATATGCAGACAGGAAAGTAACAGATTGATACAAATACAATAACAAATTCTCACCAAGTCAAAAATGTAGTGTTTATCAAGCAGCAAGATTGACAATAGACTCAAATTAACAGAGCCTGTTAACAGAATAGTGGCACTTTCTGTGATTTATAAAAGATTCCCTTTGCTGGTCCTCCCCCCTCACTTCCTTGTTCTTCCCCCATTTCCTGTCTTCCCCAGCTCGTAGATGGCCTTGTTCTCCAGGATTTCCAGTGGCTTCTGGGGTGTCAGCAGGGTGTTGGCCAGCATGGCCCGGGCTACCATCTGGATGGGGATGGACATCGCTGTTGGAAACACAGACGAGAAAGAGCCCAAGAACTTCCTGGCCAACCACTCAGTGGGACGGCTCTCCTGACGATCGATCAACAGAACCCTGGAGGAGGAGAGACAGGCTGAGAAGAGGAGGAGAGACAAGCTGAGAGGAGGAGAGACAGGCTGAGAGGAGGAGGAGAGACAAGCTGAGAGCAGATACATGCTGAGAGGAGGAGAGACAGGCTGGGAGGAGGAGGAGACACAGGCTGAGAGGAGAGAGACAGGCTGAGAGTAGCAGAGACAGGCTGAGAGGAAGAGAGACAGCTTGTGACTCACGCAGGTCTGTAGATGGATAACCTCTGGAAGCCCAGCTTCTCCAAATCTGCCTCCACCTCCCCCTGAGGACAACACAGAGCAAGACACCTTTAACAACCCTCACATCACTTCAGAACAAGCATCTCGTTACTCCTGCTGCCTGTGTGTGTGCGTGTGTGTGGTAAGCAGGGAAAAGGCACCAACAGTACCTTGACTCTGAGGTAGAGGAAGCTGCTGGTCTTTTCAGCTCCTTTGGAGGACTCCAGGTGGAATTGTGAGCAGCCCCCAGCCTTGGCCAGCTCAGCAGCCTTCAGAACGTAATCATGATCGACTCGTATGAACCCCTCCTGAAACCACACCCCCATGAGACTTAAATAACAATTGACCTCTATAACTCTGTTTACAAGCAACATCTATAGATCAGTGATGATCTCACTGTGGTGTGACCTGTAGAGTGACACTAACGCACAGCACTTACGCACACTTCTAACACACTCTCAAACTCTCACACTAATAGAATAGCTAATGTCTGTGTGTTTGACCAGAGATGATGCAACACTAAGTTCCTCTCACTGTCCCTGATTTGGCCTTGGTGGTTCCCAGACAGCAGAACCCAACATCATGACCCTGGAAGGCTGCTGCATAGTCCTCCAGCTTCTCAAAGTCCACCACTTCCTGTACCTGGGGGACAGGGGAACACTCAGAACACCTGCAGCATTCTCTGTTAAGGACTCTCTTCCCTACCCTCAACTGGAACTGTCGGTATTGTGAAAGTACAGATCCAGCTCAGTGGTAGAACATAGGGATGGGTACAGCTCAGTGGTAGAACATGGGGGTGAGGTACAGCTCAGTGGTAGAACATGGGGATGGGTCCAGCTCAGTGGTAGAACATGGGGATGAGGTCCAACTCAGTGGTAAAACATGGGGATGAGGTACAGCTCAGTGGTAGAACATGGGAATGGGTCTAGCTCAGTGGTAGAACATGGGGATGGGTCCAGCTAGGTGCATTAGGGCATTTGACTGAAAATTTAAAGTTCAGAAATTCAGATGGTTGTTAGACAACAGCATCTGCGGAATACATGGGATGTTCACCTGGGTTACTGAGCAGGTTTAGATGTTCACCTGGGTTACTCACATTTAGTCATCTACTCAGCATGTGTAGATGTACACCTGGGTTACATGTTCACTTGGGTTCCTCAGCAGGGTTACATGTTCTGTTACTCACCAGGCTTTCGTAGGTTTTGTCCTCGAAGGTGAGCTGGCGTCTACCAATCAGAGTGATCTTGGAGAAGATATTTCGCTGAACAAGTTCTTGCAGTAAAATCTTACCCGTTTCTCCGGAGGCACCAAGAATAAAACAGCTTTGATTATTTTGTCTAAAACTGTCCTCCAAAGCCGTCATATCTACCGACATCCTGTGGAACAACGACATAACATTTTCCAAAATTGTAAACATTTTTACTCCAGTTCACGAGAAACATTGCATACGCAATGACTACATAATATCTTCATCTAACCAATAATAGGTCTTAAATATATAGGTAGTTGCCTACAACTAGTTTAGACAGGGCTTTGGTATCACAGTTAGCGAGGCTAGCTAGAATATAGTGATAAACTCGGTCAGTTAAGACACAAACAGCCAGATGTTCTACCTTCTTCAGCAGGTCTACTGTGTTTCTACTGTCTGTTGCTTCCTGGTCCTACGCAAGCTGGGCGCTAATAGCAGTTGCAGACTAGCGTTAAATTGCATTGGTTAAAATAGCGTGGTATGGTAAAATACCATGGCTAGCTAACGTTAGCATATTTCCTCTTTTATTTTCTCTCATTTTACCTACTGTACACAGTCGTTTCAGAACTCCAGGTGATGTAAAACTGCTGCCAATACGACAATCACAACTGCAAGGACGCCAAACGCTTTTCCAAACCTGCTGTAGCTTTCCGACCATGGCTGTATAAAAACTGGATAGGGTATCGAAAAATGGCGTCCGTTGATTTCAATGAAGTTGCTCACCTGGCACATACGCCCATAGACATTAGAAAGGTAGACGCCCCGTTGGATGCTGAAACGCAAGAAATACGGCCGCCATCCTGCCTCACGGTGGTGGACTGCAGCCAGGTACTCTTGACTTTGACCGTCATGTAATGTAGGGCTGTCTGCCTTTCCCTTACACTTAAGTTATTGAGAGGTTGTCCAGCCCCACAGGTAGCCATCCTCCCGGTTCCCCTCCACCCAGGTGGGGGAGTGGTCCAGGGTCAGAGGAAGTGGCAGAGGAACAGTCTTTCCGAAATCGATCATCCAGACCACCACCATCACTGTCCCTTAATGTACAAACAGCAGGGAGCTGCCCACAACCTCTCGTCAAAGTCGACCGTGAGCACAGCCAGCTGGGAGATTAACCGCGATGAAGACAAAACGTCAACACTTATGGCAAGCCGTTTTAACATTTATCAACTAAGTTTGACTATCCTGAATTAACATTGCGGATATCCACAACTTCTTTCTGGCTAGTCGTAATTACATGTTGAATAGTTGGATTTTTCATTCAAGATATCTGTAATGTAGTTGTGACTAGTCGAAACGACAGGTAGAGATATCTGTAATTCAGTTTTGACTAGGAGAAACTGAATTCCAGATATCTACAATTCAATTGCGGATATCCACAACTGGAATTACGTATATCTGCAACGTCATTGTAGATATCTGTGACGAATTACGGATATCTGCTGCGTCATTGTAGATATCTGTGACTAATTACGGATATCTGCTGCGTCATTGTAGATATCTGTGACTAATTACGGATATCTGCTGCGTCATTGTAGATATCTGTGACTAATTACGGATATCTGCTGCGTCATTGTAGATATCTGTGACTAATTACGGATATCTGCTGCGTCATTGTAGATATCTGTGACTAATTACGGATATCTGCTGCGTCATTGTAGATATCTGTGACTCAATTACGGATATCTGCTGCATCATTTTAGATATCTGTGACTCAATTACGGATATCTGCTGCGTCATTGTAGATATCTGTGACTCAATTACGGATATCTGCTGCGTCATTGTAGATATCTGTGACTCAATTACGGATATCTGCAACGTCATTGTAGATATCTGTGACTGAATTACAGATATCTGCAATGCCATTGTAGATATCTGTAACTGAATTACAGATATCTGCAATGCCATTGTAGATATCTGTAACTTATGGCAAGCCGTTTTAACATAAATTCAATAGACTGGATATGTGACGCAGATATCTGTAATTCAATTTCGCCTAGTCAAAAAGAACATTTCAGATATCTGCAACTACAATCCTCCTATCCACAACTGGAATTACGGATATCTGCAACGTCATTTCAGATATCTGCAACTACAATCCTCCTATCCGCAACTGGAATTACGGATATCTGCAGTGTCATTTCTCCTAGGAGAAACTACGTCACTTTTGCCATTCATGTCTATGGGGCACGTGATTTCAGATATCTACAATTCAATTGCGGATATCCACAACTGGAATTGCAGATATCTGCTACGTCATTTCAGATATCTACAATTCAATTGCGGATATCCACAACTGGAATTACAGATATCTGCAACTGAATTGCAGATATCTGTAACTCCAGTTTAAGATATCTACAATTTAATTCTGACTAGTCAGAATTCCAGTTAAAGATATCTTTAATTCACCTCAATTCCAGATATCTACAGGTCCCTTTTCAGATATCTGTAATTACATTTTGACTAGGAGAAATAAAGTTGTAGATATCTTTAACTGGAATTGTGACTAGTCAGAATCAAATTGTAGATATCTTAAACTGGAGTTACAGATATCTACAATGGCATTGCAGATATCTGTAATTCAGTTACAGATATCTACAATGGCATTGCAGATATCTGTAATTCAGTCACAGATATCTACAATGACGTTGCAGATATCCGTAATTGAGTCACAGATATCTACAATGACGCAGCAGATATCCGTAATTGAGTCACAGATATCTACAATGACGCAGCAGATATCCGTAATTGAGTCACAGATATCTACAATGATGCAGCAGATATCCGTAATTGAGTCACAGATATCTACAATGACGCAGCAGATATCCGTAATTAGTCACAGATATCTACAATGATGCAGCAGATATCCGTAATTGAGTCACAGATATCTACAATGACGCAGCAGATATCCGTAATTAGTCACAGATATCTACAATGACGCAGCAGATATCCGTAATTAGTCACAGATATCTACAATGACGCAGCAGATATCCGTAATTCGTCACAGATATCTACAATGACGTTGCAGATATCCGTAATTCCAGTTGTGGATATCCGCAATTGAATTGTAGATATCTGGAATTCAGTTTCGCCTAGTCAAAACTGAATTACAGATATCTCTACCTGTCGTTTCGACTAGTCACAACTACATTACAGATATCTTGAATGAAAAATCCAACTATTCAACATGTAATTACGACTAGCCAGAAAGAAGTTGTGGATATCCGCAATGTTAATTCAGGATAGTCAAACTTAGTTGATAAATGTTAAAACGGCTTGCCATAGTAACTCCAGTTTAAGATATCTACAATTTGATTCTGACTAGTCACAATTCCAGTTAAAGATATCTACAACTTTATTTCTCCTAGTCAAAATGTAATTACAGATATCTGAAAAGGGACCTGTAGATATCTGGAATTGAGGTGAATTAAAGATATCTTTAACTGGAATTGTGACTAGTCAGAATTAAATTGTAGATATCTTAAACTGGAGTTACAGATATCTACAATTCAGTTGCAGATATCCGTAATTCCAGTTGTGGATATCCGCAATTGAATTGTAGATATCTGAAATGACGTAGCAGATATCCGTAATTCCAGTTGTGGATATCCGCAATTGAATTGTAGATATCTGAAATCACGTGCCCCATAGACATGAATGGCAAAAGTGACGTAGTTTCTCCTAGGAGAAATGACATTGCAGATATCCGTAATTCCAGTTGTGGATAGGAGGATTGTAGTTGCAGATATCTGAAATTACGTTGCAGATATCCGTAATTCCAGTTGTGGATAGGAGGATTGTAGTTGCAGATATCTGAAATGTTCTTTTTGACTAGGCGAAATTGAATTACAGATATCTGCGTCACATATCTAGTCTATTGAATTTATGTTAAAACGGCTTGCCATAAACACTGCCTTTTTTCTTTCTTTATTTTTTTGATTTTCTGGCATGTTTTGATAATGAACTCGGGCTCTGTGCTCCCTACGTGACCGAGATAGGAGTTTGTTCAGCTGTTTTTCTGAAGAAAACTAAAAAACGAAACAATTTATGGCGCTGTATACAGCTGCCTCAGCAGGCTCCTGCCAAAGTAAATTCCTTGTATGTGTAAACATTCATGGCGAATAAAAAAAAACCATTCTTATTCTGTAGAGAACATCGTCATGGTTCTCTGAATCATGTAAGTTTGACTACTCCTGTATGCTCTAACATTGTCAGTGAAGTGACTCAACAGTCATTTCCATGCAGGAATCGAATGACTTGTTTTTCTTTCACTATAGGGTATTTCTTCTTCTCCAATTCATCATACAACAAAGATTTGTCAATGTTAACATTTAGTGAGTGTTTATTAACTTACAAACAAGTAGTATGCACAGCCAATGATGGCATCCTTCTAAACTTTTTTAAGAGTTTAAGACAAGTGCAATAAACATCTATGTTCTCAATAATACCACCTTACAGTCACCTCTCTTTCGACTCTTACATGCTTTTATTTGGTCCTCCATACAAAGCGTTGTCGATGACTAGAACATTATTAGCTTCGATGTCTTTAGAGAGTGTAGGAGTTGTAGCTCAAATGGAGACAGGCGTTGGCCAGTATGCAATTTTAAATGACTGAGCTGGTGCTGTGGGGTCTCACAGGAGGGGTGGTGTAGGCTTGTTTTATCTCTCGGGGCAGCAGGGTTGTGGAGCCTAACGGTCCTCACGTCTTCAGTCGCAACTGTTCTGCTGCTCTTTGTGCACAACGATGCCTTTGGAGATAAGGTCAGGGATCTCCACAGCCAACCAAGGACCCAGCTAAGTAGAACATACACGTTTTTTCATCACAGAAAATGTGGCTAGTCGTTCCTGTGTAACAATAGTTCACAACACAAATTAATCAGTTCTAATATTAAGACACATTCATAGTGGGAAGAGTACCATGTATATATGCTGACACTGTCCAATGCACACACATTACACACACACCTGCATCTAACTCAAGCAGCACCTACCCCCAGGGCCATTAGATGAGCCAGGCCAAATTTTGGTACGTTCCTCGCCCACAAGGGCTTGAAGTGGTCCGTTAGACAGATCTTTCCCCCCCTGCAACACAGACAAACGTCACAAATCACGTGAACGCACATGTGTCAGCCACCAAAATGTGCTTGAGCGACTGTATGGCTCACCTGTACATTTTAGCTGTTTTGCCATCCAGCTCTGGGATTGCCACCTCAGGGGCAGTGGTGGGATAGGTCACAGGGATCTAACCAATAGGAGAGGACTGATAACGGACCTTTAAAAGGTCTATCCTTTGCATAAGTGGCAAAGGCACTGTACATTTGATATCTGATTGTGATGGCTATCGCTCTGTTTAAACACTCACATCAAACTCAACGGCAAATTCATACTTCATCAGGTCATGGATGTACCAGCACTTTCCAAACCACCTGAGCACAGCAACAATGAAAACAAAACGATACAATAGAAATATGTGAACAGCTCATCCCATGATCTGTATTTTGTACTTAACAGATGTGGTGCGTGTGCGTGTGAGACCTTGTTCCCTCTTTGTTGGACTCCAAGCGGAACCAGTCATTATCGGCTACCTTGTTGTTTTCCACATACTGGAAATAAGAGCAAAACAACACAATTCCTTAAAACAGTACTTACATATAATAATAATGCCATAATAATATAGTCATTTATCAGACGCCCTTATCCAGAGCACCTTACAGCAAGTACAGATACACTCCCCCGAGGCAAGTAGGGTGCCTTGCCCAGGACCTGATTCCCTCACCGCTCAGCCACCTGACTCCATTTAATTATGCAACACTATTCTCCCATACCAGATTCCCCTAAGGCAGGGCTCTTCAACAGGCGGCCCGAGGGCCGAATCCGGTCCCCGAGCTGCTTTGGACTGGCCCCCGGAGTGTGCTCTCCTTCAGTATGCTGTTGTAATTTCTTTATTTGTTACCGTAATTACTCATATCCTCCGACCCCTGACTTTGCCTCAGTTTCAAGAACCGGCCCCAGCTCCAAACTAATTGAAGAGCCCTGCCCTAAGGGCTCGAATGTGCTGAAAGTTTTGGTGGTGCATGTAGACAGTCCGATTAAAAGACTGTGGTTACAATCAGTTACAATCTCTGAATGAGTGGTTCAAGTGGACGAGTAAAGAAGCCACGTTAATACCATACGGTTACCAAAAATGCAGTGACAATAACAATAACGTAATACGACAATGGCAGCTAGATGCAACGTATCTGCCTGTCATTATCGTACTAAACGTAGATGACAGATCGGTAGAGGCAAACTTGTTCGTTATTACTGATTTAACGAACTCCACTGATCTTGCATAGCGAATAAAATAGATTCTGACTGAGTGAATCTGATTTGACCAGCTGTTTGACAGTGACACGTACGAGTTGGATGGCCAGCAGGCTGAGCTAGTACTACGCGTGTCATCCCAACAACAGTGCCGTTCTCGCTTGCAGGACACTATAAAGTCCGAATAGTTGTCCCAGTCTCACCTTGATCAGTGCCAGGTACTCCTCTCGGAGCCGCTGGACCCACAACTCCTTGTCTCTCGGACCGGAGTTGGTTTTCAAAAGCGGAATGTCAGACACTGCTTTTCTCGTCGACTCGTCGGCCATGTTGAACGGAACCAAAAGGATCTCTGACGTCACGACGTCAGGGAAACAGATGACGAGATTATTCGATATGTTTAAAATGAAAATGAAATTCAATGTAATAATTGACAGAAAATGTGTGCATATAGTAATATTTATTTAATCTTTTGAGTTTTTTTGCATGTTTATATGACAAATATATACAAATATATTAATAAAAAAACAGGAACCGAAGCACGCTCTTTACGTTTCACACGGGATCTCTGTGTAGGTGACACTCTACATCTGGCAGAGGTTTTCCTGATCAGCTAAGCATCTCTGTGTGCCCTAGTCACTTTCTGAGAATCGTTTGATAATCTACAACAATATTGTATCTTGTTGACAATATTTCAGCGTGTTTTAATTGTGTGGATCACTCATAGCAGTGAAAGTAAGTTCTGTGATGCTCATGATGTTTCTTGCTAGCCAGCTAAGGTCATAGCTACAGTACTGTGTTGCCTTAAGCATCGAGGGCTGCTGCTCTATAACAAATGACTAAAACACTGTAAGGTGATGCATGTATGGGGTTGATTGTCTGCTAGAGTCAGTTTGTGTGTGGGTCTGGGGTTTAGTGCTCCAACATGTTGTCACAGACTGGAAAGATTATGTGAGGAAATGTAGGACCCTTGTAAGTGTTTTGATTGTTGCCTGTGTCGTGCATGCAGGAGTTGTGGTGCCCTGATGGGCAGCGTCCTGGCCTTGTCTTCTGGTCCGAGCCGTCACAACTGGCCTTTCTCCACGGACGGCCCTCCTACTCGTTGGGACACACCGCCCGCCTACTGGGATACTCCTCGCTGGGAGCGGAGAGACGGGCGCCTTCCTAACCCTGGGAGCTTCCATGCTCTGCACAGGAGCTGCAAGGGTAACGCCACAACGGCTGCTGAAGCTAACCAGCTCTCAGCTGAGAGGGTCGGCGATGTCTCACGGCTCTCCTTTTCTTTTTCTCCTTCTCAGATGTGTTTCCTCAGCAGATTGAAGGTGTCAAGATGATCGTAAACAAGACGCTGAGCAGCTTCTTTAAGGTTGACTTTTGACTTTGTCCTTTTCTTCCCCCCTCTTTCTCTCTCTTGCCCCTCTCTCTTTCTTTCTTTCTTTCTCTCTTTTTCTCTCGGACACCCGTACAGCCCCACAAGCAAGCATTTTGTAGAGCTTTAAACTATGCCAGCATGCCTGAGGTTTTTTGGTGGGTTCCGTGTAACGTGTGGGTGTTTGTGTCTGTTTGCATCTCAGGTCAGCCACACGCTTCACCTCAGCGCTGTGAGTCCCTCGCAGTACCGCTTCCACGTGGAGCACCTACAGTCCGACGACTACGGCAAAGACACCGTGAGATACGGCCCTCTGCTGCGCTTGATGCTGCATGTGCGGATGAGTGAAAGTAGAATGTGAAAATGCGATCCAGGTTTCGCATGTGCTTATGTCGTCATTGGCTCCTGCTAAACCAAGCGTGAGTCATAGATGGATCTTTCATTTGATTCGTAGCTTTTTTGCTGAAAGGTGCATTACCAATCAAATATTCTTCTTCTGCAGTGCACGGTGGCAGTGTGGTTAGCGCTCTTGCCTCCCAACAAGGAGATCATGAGTATGAATCTCAGGCCTGACCATGATCTCTGTGGTTGGAGTCATGTCCTGTGTTACCATAGGTTCTCTCTGGGCACTCTGGCTTCCTCCCACTACCCAAAGACAACCTACAATAGGTTAATTGGACGCTCTGGAAATTTCCCCTAGTGAATGACTGTGAGAGTGAATGTCTCTATGTTGTTTGTAACTGTCTGCAACTAAAGGCCCCAGTCCAGGGTGTACCCCGCTTAAAGCTTGAAAGTATCTGGGATAGCCTCCAGTCTCGCGTGACCCCTAACAGGAATAAGCAGCACCGCTAGTAAGCGGTAGATAATGAGTCTCATTGCTAAACGTTTTGTCATTGTACTCTCTATATGTGTCCTTTTACCAGGACTCCCCGGTGTTGATAGGGGAGATGGACTCATCAGGCAGTCTGAACGCTCATTCGCTGCTGCATCTGAGCGAGCGAATCAGGACTAAGGCGGTGTTCCAGGTGAGAGTCACAGCAACACCGTGTGAGAGCCATGTCTGGGTTTGAACAGTAGCTTTCAAATTCTCCCTTTCATTGTCTGATGTGTTTGCATATTCAACTGTTTGAAATAGGAATTATTGCCTTGACAGATCTTATCACAGAAGGATGAAAGCTTTCTGCTTGAGGACTTGGCCAGGCCAATGTTTTTTTTTCTCCTCTCTATATAAATAGCTCCCACTGTGTTGGTCCTCCTCCCACTGTGCTTCGTTGCCCTCTGCAGGCTAAGATGTGCAACTGCCTACCTAAAAGCTAGAAAAGGAAGCTGTGGATACTCTGATAAGAGTATACTGAAGTGAAGGAGAAATTATATTATTTGTATTTCATTGGCCTGAATTATTAATACAGTAGATAATACATTGCCAAAGTGGTACATAGTACAGGGACAAATAGTGTTAGGGTTAGGGTAAATTGAAAAAAAACAGGGTAAATAGTTAACAGATTATGTATTTGTCTGTCTCATGCTTCCTCTCTATGTCTCGCTCATACTCTTTCGCTCGCTCATACTCTTTCTCTCTGTCTCTCTCTCAGACACAGCAGGCGGAGTTTGTGACATGGCAGTTTGAGACAGAGTACCGAGGAAGCGACTTCACTGCGGCCGTGACCGTGGCCAATCCCGACATTCTACGAGAGTCAGGTGATCCGTGCCAGGGAGGCATGCCAACCAGTGCACAAGCCAAAAAGTCAGCAACCAGTGGCGATGGCTGGCTTCAGGGCTGTTTCACCCTTTTCACCTGTCTAATGTCATCCATGGTATGTGTGTGTGTGTTGTGGAGCAGTGATTCTGGTAGCTCACTTTCTCCAGAGCGTATCGTCTGCGTTGGTCTTGGGGGGAGAGCTGGTGTACCATCGTGGGCGAGCAGAGGAAGGCGGAATCCTCACTCTTGCCGGCCAGTACTCAGGTTTGTTTATGTTTGCAGCCTACATTTGTTTGAGGGAGGCAGGTTATGAAGGATGGTTATGATCCTGTTCTAGGCACTAGCCAATTGACTGTTCACCTGATCTTGCTCATCATCTGACCTGTGCGCCAGTGATTCAGTGGTTTATTTATTCTATCGTCTGGTCTGTGTCAGGGCCAAACTGGGTAGCAACACTGAACGCTGGCAAAGGAGGAGCTCATGCTAGCTATTACCACCGAGCTAACAAGCAGGTAAATAAACACACACGCATACTCAGATGGGGTTTCATGGGGTTTTCAGCTGGGGTTTTTGACCATTGGTGCAACATTTGTGTGTATGTGTGCTTCAGATCCAAGTAGGGGTGGAGTTTGAGGCCAGCACCAGGACCCAGGAAACGACGGCCTCCTTCGGGTATCAGATGGATCTTCCTGAGGCTAACATGGTCTTCAGAGGTAAACCGCATTTCTCTGCAAACTTTCAGCACTTTCTTACAAAGGGTGTGGCTCACTCATACACGCACACCAGGAATTTATGGTTATTGTGTGTGTGTTTGTGTGTGTGTAGGTATGGTGAACAGCAGGTGTATAATAGGAGGAGTGTTAGAGAAGCGGCTCTCACCGCTACCCGCTACCCTCATCATGGGAGCCTTTGTTAATCATCGTGGCGACAAGCTCCAAGTTGGTCTTGGCATCAGTGTGGGTTAGACTTCAACTCCTATCAAGACTATATCTTCCAGAAGTCACTGGGGGAACCCCGTCCCTTCACAGGCCCACTCGACCCAGTTCAAAGACCTCCTGGATGATGGACTTCCTGTGTCAGAGACCTTCTTCCAAGCAGCCACAAGGTTGCACATCACTCCTCCTGGACACGTCATTAACCCACCACCCCACCCACCAGGCTAACAAAGCCTAACAGGAAGTCAAAAACAAATCTTCTCCCTTTGCGAGCCTACCTCTGCTAGCTGTGGGGTACACAAGTCAAACTGGTGGAGGGGTCAATGGACACGAAATACATTTAGATTCCTAGTCTCTCAGTTAGAGTGGAGATTAGGGCAAGTTTGTATTTGTATATATATGTATGTATATAGGAATGTGCGGCTGTGTGTGCGGCAAAATGACTAGCGGCGGCACTGTGTGCGTGTTTGTGTGTGTGTGCTTGTGTATTCGGGTCAGTTAACTGGAAGAAGACAGACACGGTGCTGCTTCAGGTGTTCCCACTTCAATTCCCCCCCCCCCCCCCCCCCCCCCAAGACCCTCCCCCTCCAAACTAAGTGGGATGGAGACGGCCATAACCATGTAGTCATGAACTGTACATGCAGCTATAGCAGCAAAACGTCCAGTCTTACAAGGAGCTGTATGCAATCTGCACTACTCACATACTCAGCAGCCTCAACACTTTGGCAAATGAAATGTAACTCATTGACCAATGTCATTTCTACCTATTTGTTGTTATTCACTTAAGGAATCTTCTTTTAAGTGTGTGGGTGGGTGAGAGAATGAGAGATCATGCATTAACTATTGTCCGTTGTCTCTTGGTTCTAATTGAATACATTATTTATTACTACTAATTTGCATTGTTTTAAGTGATTTAGTGTCAATGGCACACAGTTTAGTATTTATTCGTAGGATACAAAAAAGCCTAAAGAAACAAAAATGACTTAAAAGTTCTGTGTTTAATTTGTGTCATGTATATAACATACAACAGATAAACCGGTTTCCCCCTCCTGCTTCTCTGCTTGAGCCGGTTTGACTCGCAAATCCTCAATCCTCAAACCCTAACCCAAACCACATATGCTTGAGTTCACTCATTCCAACCTGTGACAACACACTCTTGATCTGTGTCCGGAGCTCTCCGAACGGACAGAAATGCGGGTTTAAACATAGACATAGAAATCTTAAGGTATATGGGTTGGAAGGGGCAGGTTGTCAGTAGTGAGTGGGGGTCTTCCTCTTCCCATGGGAAAACATCCTGACTGGCCAATGATCGGTGAGTCGCGTTACGTCATTTGATGTGTCATGTCTAATCACCTGTTGCGCAAGCTAGGAGGACCAGTGTATGAACTAGATGTTCGCATCACCAGGAGTATTGAGTTGATTACACATGTTATAAATAGCTTTAATTGGGGGTGGGGTGAGGGAGAGATGTTCGCGCCTGAACGAGTCTGTGCTAGTGCAGTCGATTCATTATTCTAGCCTCAAGTCACAGTGTACAGACGCACATATAATAATTAGGGTGTGTTAGCCTTTGGCAATAGCACAACCTATTATAATAGATAACAATATATGATTCATTATTATTTTCCCAACCCTAAGGCTTCGTCAATGTTTGAACAAATGTTCGTCTTGCTTTCCATTGAGTTGCTTGTATTTTTTTTTACGTTCCGTTAAGACTCGCCCAAAAAAGATCTGCCGAAAAGACACGTGTTTATGTGTCTGGGAACTCACTGCTCCACAAAGGGGTTATCCTTTTTAAAATCCTAATTACCGTGGCTTCATGGAACCGAAAGCAAGCGTTACTTGGGTTATAAAATAATTTATGTGGCCAGCGCCATCAATACGCCTAGTTTGCGCCTCACAGTCAACAATAGTTCGGTAAAATTGTAAAGATATTCACAGTTTCGGTCTTACAGGATCAATAAGTAAGAGGCAAAACGTTGTTCAAACAGAAAAGATGCCTCTTTCACATCGTAATAGCATGTACGGGCTACAATAACCAAAAATCAGTTTTGCAACAGAACAAGACCTCTTCCGCGCAGGGTGCATAACTTCTGTACGAGCAGCCAGCGGCTAGACGAGTGCGCGTCTGCAAACTCCATCGATTTACAGTAAGTACAGGGACATTTTCCCTGAGGCAAGTAGGATGAAGTGCCTTGCCCAAGGACACAATATAGTATAACCACAGCCGGGGCTCGATCTCATAACCTTCCGATCATGAGGCCAACAGCTTACCCGCTGAGCTATCTGACACCACTCTAGTCTGGTTTCGGCACAATACGCTTGATTCTGGTTGATGTTATCCCTTTAATGTGGCTGTTAAAGTTCAAGTCTGAGTGTATTATTACCCCCAGATTTCTAATTTATAGAAAGTGACTCGAGGTGATTACAATAGGTTTTGCACTTGCCTAATGAAGGTACGCACAAACTAGAGAAGAACTATTCGACTGTTTCACTGTGAAATTGTTCCCTGACCAGTTGTGCTGTAACCTGGAGTCATCCTCTTTTTTTTTGTTACGCAGGGCCCACACAGGAGCCCAGGACACAGGCTTAACAGGCTTAACAATGCTCATCTCCCACTTGATCCTCATCCCAAGGCTACATCATTTGTATCTATGTGTGAGCGTGTGTGTGTGCATGTCAGTTCCACTCGCCCCTCCTCAGAGTATTCATGTGGACTTCCTTGATTTCACCGGTCGAGTGCGCTGGTTGCCTGCCCCGGGTAACCCCAGGGACACAAGCTACACCGCCCAACTCAAAGCGGTTGAGTAAGTTGCAGTTTTAGTTCCATTGATTAGTCCCATCGCAGACAGTCCAGGACCAATGATTCTTAGGTGGGGTTTGAAGTATCTGTGCTTTAACTGGTCAGACAGAAAGACAGACAGACCGACCGACCGTGAGAGAAAGAGAGACCGAGCGGACAGTTACAGCTCATGCTCCTGTGCAGACAGGATAACGTTTGGCATGACCTGAGAGGGTGCGATCGAACCGTCGCCACCGAGTGTCCTCTGAACATCGATCCGCTGACGTCAGACCTATATGCCCAATACTTTGTCCGAGTCAGGGCCGAGAGATTGGAGGCAGTGTCCAAATGGACGACGCCGAACAGAACTTTCCAGCCTTACGGAGACAGTGAGTAGCTTTCACCTGCGCTGATAAACAGTTCCGTCATTTGCTCTACCTACCGAATACCATCTGATTTTGTTCTTTTTCATTCAATTTAATCTTATTTTATGCTCCAGTGTGTATTATGTTTCTTGTGTTTTGATTGATGTTATTTAAGTTATTTATTTATTATGTATTTAATGTGAAGCACTTTGGTCGACAGAAGTTGTTTTTAAATGCGCTATACATGTGCGTTTGCTAATCTGTCTGCTTATCCAGCTCTGCTCAGTGCTCCCAAAATGGATGTAAAGGTGGAAAGTGAGCGAGTGCACGTGTTTCTGACCCACCGCCAGACCTTTCTCCCCAGCCTCACTTATGTTCTCACACTACGTGAGTGGTCAGGACGCCTCATTGCCAATGTAAGATTAGATTAGATTCAACTTTAATGTCTTTACACACGTACAAGTACAGGGTAATGAAATGAAGTTAGCATCCAACCAGAAGTGCAAAACAGGTAGCATAAGTGGAATATACAGAGTATGTACAAGGTATTTAAAAGTGATTTGTAAGTACAAATATGTAGATGTATTGAACAAAATTCTGTTTTTACAGTATTGGCAGTACAGTAAGGCTACACACTCACGCCCACACGCACTGTCCACAGCCAGCCTACATGTTTTTATTTTTCTGATTTCAGGTGGAGGCATCATCCTATCGAGAGTTCTCCGAACTCCATCCTAACCGCTCCTACTGTCTCTCGGCCTCAGCGAAGCACCAGTTCCTCGTCCACCAGACTGCGGAAAAATGCTTCGACCTGCCGCCACGCCAAGGTAACCTAGTGGGATCTACATATCCCATAACCCACGTTTCCTCCCTTCCTTCACCTTCCCGGTGAAGCCATGTGTCTGGTCCCATCTGGGCACTGCTGTGAGTCTGATCAGCGTGGATGTTTTCACATTTTCCCAGACTTTAAGACGTATGTGGGCATGGCTTTGGGGGGGGTGCTGCTCGTTGCACTGATTGCACTGCTAGCAGTCACGTGGTGCTGCCTGAAGGATGAAGACCACACCCCCATCATCCGGGTACTGACCCCTTGACCCATAAGCCTATTCATCTAGCACATTGATCCTGCCCACACAGAGTCTGAATTCATCCCATCTCTTGCTATCTCTTTGTCTCTGACGATAGGATACCAGGCAGCCCGCCAAGCAGCTTTTGCTAACCCCAGAGTATGTGCTTTGTGAGCCATTGAAGAGACCATTGGATGAGGAGGTGGAGGAGGAGGTGGACGGTGCTTGCGATCTCTATATACCCAGAGTAGTCGCATCCGGGCCAAACTCAGGTCCCAGGTTGAACCCTGGAAACCAGGATACTGCCCAGGGGTCAGGACTTCCCTTCCCAGCCATACCCAACCACCCGTTCATCCAGTCGGACTACAACTTTGTTAGTGAGGACCTGGACTGGGACCTCCAACCTGACACACAGACACCTGAGGGATCTGCAGGCCCAACGGAAGAGACCCAGCTCCCACAAGACCTGCACTCAGAGGGGGAAGGCAACCAGGGGAGAGCGACCAACTCTGGAGCCCCCGACTCAGGCAGGATAGCGGGTCAGGGAGTACCAGTCCAGCGGGGGGAGACAGACAGCAGGGATGGAGGTGCATGCTCGGATGATGAGGGAGGCAGGGATGGGTCTGTGCAAGACGCGGCCCCAGGTGGCCTTCCAGTCCCCTGGGAGTCGGGGTTAGAGATGAGGGAGGAGCCTTTGGTGTTGGTCCGCTCGGAATACGAGATTCACTGGATGCCTTGACGTTGTCCGCTTTTCATGCCGCTTTATTGCGTTCTTGTGGAATAATTCAGTCTTCGTCAATTTAGTTCTTCGTAACCCTTTGCTTGTATGTTTGAGATGGTTCCCTCTTCCAACATACTTGATTTAAACCAATGGGTTGTTACAAAGCTCAGCAGATGCCTGACTGAAATGAGAATCCCTACTCGAATGAAACCACAGAGTAAAATGTTATTTCGTTTTTTATTGTATGTTTCATCATATTTGGCCAAATATTACTACACTGTCCAATTAGTCAGATCAAAGGGAATTGTGTTGGTTGTTTTTCCCTCTTAAAAACCCTTATGGTAGAAGCTCAGGTTCGATCAGATATTGGGTAGCCATTGATGGAGAAGCATTCAACGATGTAGTATGACGGTGCTATATGTAGGATATTGTATGGCGTTGTACAGGCTATTTTTATGTTTGCTGTTATTAAATATTGCAAATATTTGCTTAATTTTTGGGGCATTTATTTTCTTAATTGTATTGTTCTAGTATTCCTGTAGGGCGTCTGATTAAGGAAGTTCACATGCAAAAATTATAAATAAAAAACAAAAACAAGCATCGGCACAAATTGCTTCTAAAATATGTTTATTTCCATTACATAGATACATAATAATAATAATAATAATAATAATACAAATAATAGTTAATACAGGTGAACATTATATTCAAAATATATTTCCTCAAATGGTTTGTCTCTTGAATCCATTCTTGATGGCTGTGCTACGGAAGGTATATGCTGGCCCATTGGCAGGGTATGAAAATAATTATTTTTCTTTTTTTCTTTCCTATGGGTCCCCTCTGAACAGAGAGGAGAAGAATCCTTTCCCTCCCTCCCCTTTCACTCTCAGGGACCTGGTGCGAGAGCCTCGCTGTAGGCCCCTCTCTCTGTCCTTCTGCAACGCTTTTAGTCTCTCCTCCTCTTGATTAGTCAGCACCTGCTGACTAATAACCAAGCGCATGTCCTCCTGAGAGAGAGAGAGAGAAGTGAGAGGGTGAAGGAAAGAAAGCGAGACAGAGACAGAAAGCGAGAGACAGAGGGGAAAGTAAGTGTGAAAGAGAATGAGAGAGCAAGAGAAAGGGAGGGAGAAAAAGGGAGGGAGAAAGAGAGAGCGAGAAGGAAAGAAGGAGATAGAGACAGAGAGAGACAATGAGAGGGGGAGGGAAAAACAGAGAGAGGGAAAGAAAGAGTGTGTGAACGAGAACAAGAGAGAGAGGTAGGGAGGGAGACGAAAGAGACAAAACCTTCACAGGAAACTAAAAAACGAGGTCCGCTTTGATGTAAAATAACGGAAACCAAATGTGCCCCCGAGCCTCCCTTTCTGTGAGTGCGGACACACGAGGACCCCCACCTGCCATGCGTCGACCTCCTGAGACAGCGCCACCTTGTGTTTGATGGTGTTGAGCAGCTGCTGGGTGAGAGAGTCTCTCTCCTGGCGCACGGTGATCACCTCGTTCTCTAGGGAACTGAGCATTCGTACATGCACACACATCATTGGCATGCGCGGGACGAAGCCACAATAGTAAACAAAACAAATTGCAATGCAAACGTGTGTGAGTGTGCGTTACCTGTAAGAGGGCTTTCCTGGAAATGGTTCAAGATCATTCTTCAGAGAATCAAGCTCAGCCTGTTTAGCGCTCAGCTAAATCAGGCACAGAATTATTTTGCGTCTTCAAGCATGAACGATTGAAATCTGTACATGTGACTGCTGTGTGTGAATCAGACCCCCACCTCTTCTTTCAGAGTTTGTATTTCCTCATCTTTAACCTGCAGGGCTGCAGAGTAGACCAGGTGAGCCTCTTTGGCCTAGAGAGAGACAGGGCTCATTAGAACCACAGTCAAGCATCAGTAAATAAGAAAAGTAATATCCATTTAGCAGATGCTTTTATCCACTTACAGCAAGTACAGGGTAATTCCCCCTAAGGCAAGTAGTGTGAAGTGCCTTGCCCAAGGACACAACATCACATAGCCACAGCCGGGGATCAAACTCACAACCTTCCAATCATGAGGCCAACGCCTTAACCGCTGAGCCACCTGACTCCCATGTAACGTGAACAACGTGAACTAAATTAAAATCACATCCTGTCCTTTTAAAGCACGATCGCATTGTATATCACATCCTTAACTTGTCAGAGACAGGGAAAGTGAGTTGTTAGTTTGTTAGATTGTTGCGGTTGAAACCTATGCGTTAGAACGTTTTGTTATGAGGTGTACCATTGTGAGTATGGTGTGTCAATGAATGGGACAATGTGTCCAAACCTCTGACTGGTATTGTAAATGTGTGTGTGTGTGTGTGTGTGTACCTGGGACTGCTGTATCTCACTATGCAGAGACTGGGGGTGTGTGTGTGTGTTCTCCATGCTGTTCTCCTCTCCTTGGCTCAGGTCTCTCTGTTGCAGAGAACGATTCAAGGTCCGCAACTCAAATACCAACCCCTGCTCCTGCTCCAGCTACACACACACACACCCACACACACACACAAACACACACACACAGGTTAGAAAGGTTAGCCTGCGTAACATACTCTTACATGCGCCGTTCACCCTATGCGTCTCTTTTCCCCGTTCTTTTACCTCCGCTTGTTTTTCTCTCAGACTGGTCTGCATCTCGGTCAGCCTCTCTCTCATCCCCTCCCTCTCCGCTCTCAACCTGTCGGTGTCGTTTTGGGACGAGGCCAGCTGTTTCTCTATGAGAGAGAGCCGCTCCAGCAAAACCATGTTCTGGAAGTGGAGGAACGGAGGACGGGGGTGAGCAGGGAGAAGGGTCGGAGAGAGCAGGACGAGATGGTCACGTATGGGATTGCATTCTGACTGGCACCCAGAGCACCGTTCGGCTTGCTGGCCAGAGGGGAGTTGTGTGTTTGTGTACCTCCGCCTGGGTATTGCCCAGCTGGGTGAAGCTGATGTCCCGGCTGAAGGACGAGTCGTCCATCTCCTCCTTGAGAGACCGTAACTCGCACCTCAGGCTGTGCTCGACCGAGACGGCCTGGAGGAAGGGAGGAGGAGAGAGGGGGAGAGAGCGGTGCAGAGTGACAGGGAGATGACGCAAAGATGGAAGGAGATGGAATGTTTTTTTTTCTTCATCAGATGTTTTCCTTCAACCTGTTGGTCTGCATTCCTGCTGCCGCGAGACTGCTTCGAAAACTCACACACCCACTTCAGAATCTCATAATCTATTTTATTCACTATGCAGGATATACAAACACAGAATTTACTTTGGCAGGAAAGAGCAAACATAGAACATATATGTAACATAATAAAACTTTCTCTCTCTCTTAAATTCTCTCCTCAGTTTCTTTGTCCCCCCCCCCCCCCCCCCCCAGAGAGATCCCTGTACTGCAGGTGAGGATTTACCTCAGCCAGCTGTTCGACCAGTCGGTGGTTGTGATTGGCCAGCTGCGTGAGCTGCTCGCTTTCGTCCCGCCTCCGGTCCCTCCCCCGGCTGTGATGTCGCTCCAGCTCCTCGCGCAAGCTAGCGATGTCAGTCATGAGCTCTGCCTCTCGCTGGCTTAACGTCATCTCGCTCATATCCAGCCTTCTCTGGAGCACGTGCTTCTCCTGCTGCAGAACCTGACATGCACACACACACACACCAAACAAACAAAACATATACAGCATCCCAGTAAATCCATGGAAAATCATGGTTTCACTACAAACTTGGCTTCTCCTGGTGTATGTCTCAATATGTACAGTATATACCCGCTATGTTTGGGGACTATGACGTTGATATGATCAGTGACCAATGTTCTGTTGTTTTCTCTTGGAAGTCACTTTGGATAAAAGCATCTGCTAATTGAACAAATGTAAATGTTAGAATGGGTAGTCAGCTGGCTGAGTGGTTAGGTCGTTGGACTAGTGTTCAGAAGGTCGTCAGTTTCATTCCCAGCTAAGGTAACACAATGTTGTATCCTTGGGCAAGGCACTTTACCCTACTTGCCTCGGGCGTAATATCCCTGTACTTACTGTAAATTGCTCTAGATAAGAGCGTCTACTACTAAAAGTAAATATAAAATCATGAAATGACATGCAGGGGATTTCGTAATTTCTCACTCTCCTTGTTAGTTTCTCACCTCAACCTCTCGCTCTTTCTGCTCAAGAGTGGCTGTCAGCTCTTCGTTCCTCTCCAACAGAGCCTGACCCAATTCAGCGGCCAGGATAAGGTCTGTCTCTATGTCCTCTTCGCTCTCCCCCACCCGGGAGTGAGCAGAGGAGGAGGGGAGAGCCAGGGAGAGAGAGAGGGAGGACGAGGAGGAGGAAATAGGGAAGAAGGTGTCTTCCAGACTCGGGGATGGAAGGCTGTCATTCCGGTGAGAGAACATGGCTCCAGTGGGGGGGGGGTTCAATCAACCGAGGATGGAGGTCAGAAGGGTGGGGGTCATCGGATCATCATCTGCATGTACGCACACGACAGCGCACTTCGAGAGGAGCCGTTGAAGCAGCACGATGGAACGGTCTTTGTCGGTTGTTGGCTGAAGGGCCGTGCTGGAGACAGAGTGTGGTGTCTGGGTTCGGCTGGTCTACTCTGCTCTCCTCCCTGTGTTTAGATAGGCTGGGCTGCCTCTCTGGGTCTGGTTAGTTTGGTCTTCTCTCTTCTCTGTGGCCTGGTTTGGTCGTTCTGCTCTCTGTTACTGTGGGCAGGTTCTGTAGGACAAGGCACCAATGATAAACTGCAGTTTGCATACCGAACAACAAAAAACAATTTGATCTTGTGTTTGGGAGACAGTGTTCATGGGTGTGTGTGTGTGTGTTCTGTAATGATGTCATGTCATGTAATGTTCCATGACCCTAAACCAGTTCTTTTGTTTGAGAGCAGCCTTTGTGGCGCTGACCGAATTACACTATTGTTACAGGTCCACCACCCACATTCCACAGACGTATCTCCTCTGCTTGTTCGTCTTTTATTTCACCTTGATTGTGACTGTTACCTCTGTAGGCTCCCGTCCCTTCTAGCCGTCCCAGCAACCCCATACCCTGTTACGTGTCTCCAAATCCCTTGCTTCTGTATCTGCCATCTTCCCAACTTATTCAGCATTGTCGCAATAATTTCCTGGTTCTCATCACATGTTCTCTCTCCCTCTCTCTCCCTCCCTCTCTCTCTGCTTGTACCTCTCTCTCTCTCCAACTCTCCCCGGTACTGGCTGGGGTTTGCATAAGCCTCCACTGAGTCAATAAAAAGGAAAGCCACTCCTTGACGTTGTGCCTCTATCAAACACATGTTCTATCAAACACGTGATGTTCTGTCCTTCTCATTCTCTTCATTAATTCACCCAGCCAGACAACACAACACCGCCACCAATACTTCTAGCAGTGCTGGAACCTAAATTAAAACACACCCAAGGTATCTTTCACTATCACAATCCCTTCTTCTGTAAACAGCTATTTTCTTCTGCAGACACTGGATATATTGTATCATTCCTACTTACACACACATACACAAATCCACCACTAACCTGGGATCATGACTCGGTCCACCTATGGATCAGTCCTGTGAGTTAACCCAGACCAAGTTGTATCTGTCCATTGCTAGGTCTCTCTTCCTGGCAATTCCCTGCCAACTCTGTGGCTTTTCCTGTTCGGTTGCTTGGGTACGTGTGCTGGGCCGGTTTCTGTGGAGCTGATGTTGGTTCCTGGGTGTGGATACCTATGTAAATGTAGCAAGCGGCTCTGCCCTCTAGTTGAGGAACAGGTTAACTGTTGTTTGTTTTTGCTCATTTGTTGTTGTAGACTCTGTTGCACCACTGAGATCAAGCTCAGACAGTCAGTGCTGACCTTTAGTGGTAGAAAAGGAAAATTACCTGTGACAGAATATTTTCCCTAAACCTCATTCATGTAGCAAAACTATTCACAAATGCACAGCATTGTCCACAAATGCACAGCATGATCATTGCATTTGTGCATTTGTGGATCTTGCTTAACATTTGTGGATCTTGCTAAACTTTTTTAATGTCATATTAGATTAGATTAGATTACATTTTATTGTCATTACACAGGTACAAGTACAGGGTAACGAAATACAGTTAGCATCCAACCAGAAGTGCAAACAACAGAATATAATTGTAATTGTATACTCAGAACTCATATTAAAGCACTATTAACACCACGAAACCTTCTCCAGTATTCAGCAAGTGAGTTAAGTGTGTTAGGAGTGTGTATGGGGAGTGAGAGAGTATGTTTGTGTGTGTCTCTGGAGCCCAAACGGCTCTTTAACCCTTCTTCCGTGGCCCCCTGCTGCTTGGTCTTTTAGACGGAACACCTCAATATCGGAGGTCGATGTCATACTATGACAATAATTAATAATTGTTAATTGTTACATTTTAATATGTTGTCAATCAAACCATGCATCCCATCCTGCAAAGTCTGTCGCTGCCTTTTCCCCACTGTGGGTAGATGTTGCTTTTTGGGCCGTGGCAGCTAACCCTTAAACAAAGAAAAATAGTTGATGTCTGCGCGGACAGATCAATTTGCTTTAACTTAGCCTACATGTATGCTGTGCTTGATATGTGGCGAGAAATTATCAAAGAACCTACAAAATATACTAAATAACATTTCCAGAACAAACTCGCGACATTTGCTGAAAAGTTCAAAGCTGGAGATGAATGAAGAGCAGACATGATGTACACATGATGTCTACATGATAGACAATACATAGATTGTTATGTATTTTTAGACATCTTCACGATATTTTGTTCACCCAGGTTAAGGACCTGCGTGTGTGTATGTGTCAGCATGCACTGCAGAGACCTGTACGCCCTTTACCCTCTCCTCATCCGCTATGTGGACAAGAGGTACTTGAGGGATAACTATGCCTGGTCTCTGGTGTACCCATACCCACTAACACCTTCATACAAACTAAAAGACGTGGTTTGTTACTAGACTACTAGACTAATCTGGACAGTACAGAGAGGAGTCATTAAAAAATAGTTTATTAAAAGATGTTCAGCGTAACGCTGGCAGCCATGGGAGGTACACTTCCCAGAGGCCCAGTCCAATACTGCACTGAGAGATACACCTGACAAATCCCTCACCAACCCTCTCCGCGTTGCCATGGCCACCAGAGCTCCTCATAAGCGCAGGGCCTTCCTCTTGGGGGAGGAGTCTCCCGAGTCGTCAGAGTCGGCCTTCATCTGCCCAGAGGAGATGCTCTGCACTTGCTCTGCCTTCTCAGAAGGCTCTGCTTCTGCGCGCCCGGCTTGATTTCCTGGCTGGAGCCTGAAGCGACCTATCAGGGACAAACGACCCGCGACCCGGCCCCGAATAAGCGACAGAAAATGGATGGATAGATCTAACAATGTGGTCCTACAACTAAAAACTTGTTTTTAAAAGTGTTTTACAAAATCGAATTCAAATCAAATCAACCTTTATTTGTATAGCCCTTTTTACAAGCAATGTCACAAAGGGCTTCACATATGCCCAGATAACTGCCACTCAATCAACCTAAACCCTCAAGCAAAACAAGGAAAAACTCCCAGAAAGAAATTACTAGGGAGAAGAATGGGAAGAAACCTTGGAAGGAGCAATTCAGTGAGAGATCCTGCAGGGACGGCTGGTGAAAGTGAGGAGCAGAACACAGGCTAGACTGTCATATCTCTAGAGAGAGTTAATAAGTCATTGAAACATCAAAACTCAATGCTCAACTTGGGTCTGAGGTAGCACAAATGGGCGGAGCCAGTTCTGGTTCGACAATCAGGCCGCACGCATCATCACTCATTCACATGCTCTGTATATATCATCACTCATTCACACACCTCAGTATACGTCATCACTCATTCTCTCTTATGCACTAGCAGCGCAGGCATTCAGGTAGCGCGCGTAATCGCTCAGGAACACACCTGACTCAGCTAGCGCAAGCCTATTGGGCCCCGTCCGTGAAGACGGCCTTAAAGGCTGTGCAGATATTCAAACACTCACCCTGACTGTCTAATGATCAGTGTTGCTGCCGCCCACCACCATCCCCTTTCTCCCCCTGTTGTTTGTCTGTATGTCTAAATGCATGTATTTAGGTCTGTCTATCAGGGGGATTATATATCTCTATTACTCCATGCCTCTTGTCATATACGTATGCACATATGTGTCGCTCAAGGAGCTAGGGAGCGCTCCCCTCTAGACATTCCACTCCACCAAAGTCAAATATATTTCCATGTCATGGTTATCAATACCACCGTGGTGAAGAAGGAGCTGAGCCGCAAGGCGAAACTCTCGATTTACCGGTCAATCTACATTCCTACTCTCACCTATGGTCATGAGCTTTGGGTCATGACCGAAAGGACAAGATCGCGGATACAAGCGGTCGAAATGAGTTTCCTCCGCAGGGTGGCTGGGCGCTCCCTTAGAGATAGGGTGAGGAGCTCGGTCACACGGGAGGAGCTCGGAGTAGAACCGCTACTCCTCCACGTCGAGAGGAGCCAGTTGAGGTGGCTTGGGCATCTGTTTAGGATGCCTCCTGGACGCTTCCCCCGGGAGGTGTTCCAGGCATGTCCCACCGGGAGGCGGCCTCGGGGAAGACCTAGGACACGCTGGAGGGACTATGTCTTTCGGCTGGCCTGGGAACGCCTCGGGATCCCCCCGGAGGAGCTGGAGGAGGTGTGTGCGGTGAGGGAAGTCTGGGCTTCCCTGCTCAGACTGCTGCCCCCGCGACCCGGCCCCGGATAAGCGGAAGATAATGGATGGATGGATGGATGGTTATCAATACATCATCAATTTATTATCAAATCAATCACATGAGTGTCTTGACTGAAAGCCAGTTTAGGCAGTCACTGGGCTTGGGCCCATGATTGGCGCAGCATCACATGCAGGGGGATACATTGTCCATCAGGGAGAACGACCCTGTGACGGCTCCTGCACCTGCACCTGGTGTGGCTGTCCTCAGCGTCTCTGTTCCTCCTGAGCTGACGTGTCTCTGCTGCGCTCTCTGACCACAGGTCCCCCCGCTGGCTGCAGGACCGCTGAACGCCTGCATCTCCACCCCAGCTGTGGCCAGCACACCTGCAGGGACACACAGACACACTGAAGAACAGCTGACACAGTCGCAGTCAGAGGCTTAGTGTCTGGCAGCATGTCTTAACTCTCACTTTATATGAATACCTCTTAACTCTCAATTTGTTGAGATGGTGCTCCCAATTAAGTACTTAGCTTCACGTGCACAGATGTGACGTTTTGTTTTGTGTGCTGGATCGTTCTGAATTGTCAGCTGATTGCTGATAGGTTTAAGTTATGGGTGTGTCAAAATAAAAAACCTCTCGCAGCTGAATGCAGTTGCGTGTACATGAAACAAAGCCGAACGTCTCAAGTAAATTTTTTACTCTTCAGTTTGTCATCGTCTCTAGTTTGGGTTCCAATGCTGTGCTGCGTGTGGTCCTACTCTGCCAACACACTTTATATTAACACCTCTTAACTCTCACTTTATATTAACACCTCTTAGCGCTCACTTATTTATATATTATTATATTTTTTTTTACTCTTAGATCCTTATCTTCATAGGTTTCTTGTGTATTTGTATTATATATATATATATATATATATATATTGTATATATAATATATTGTATTACAGTAATCCCTTGCTATATCATGGTTCACTTTTCACGGTTTCGCTACTTCACGTTTTTTTTATATATCGTGTATTGTGTTCTGCATTCTGATTGGCTGAACAGTCTCTCTGCTTCTTCTCTACCTGTGCATAAATAACGTTGCAGTTTACTGTAATACTGTATGTACTGTACACGTGCAAAACAGCTAGCCAAATAAAATACATGTAAATGTCTCTTGTACAAGCAAATTTTCTTAAACAATAATATTGACAAAACGTTCCGCACCGACAAAGGCACCTGCGGTCGGGCCCAAAAGGCAGAGGAAGATGTTAACAGTTGCAGAAAAAGTTAAACTTCTGGCAAAGCTAAAGGAGGGTAAAAGCTGTGCGGCTGTAGGCCGGCATTACGGAATGCATGAATCTTTAATTTAAATTGAATTGTACATGTTGCTGCACATGTGGAAAATAAAGTGGCACAAAGAAAGTGTCTTTTCTTATGGAAACATGTCTGAAGAACAAGAGAATGCAACAATCGCAACAGTACAGTATAATAATTGTTAAAAAAATAAAGGTTTCTACTTCACGGATTTCACTTACCATGGGTGGTTTTTGGAACGTAACCCCCGAGAAAAACTAGGGATTACTGTATATAGTTTTGAGTGCTGTACTGTATCCTGCTGCTGTTGAAAACTCTTAGGCCTCTGTAATAACTAATAGTGACCGACAGAGGGCAGTATGCAGAATTCTCCCCCAGGGGGCAGTCACATCAGCTGGGGTGATGAGGTCATACCATGGATCTATAAAGAATGGATAGGGTATTGAAAAATGGTGGCCGTTGATTTCAATCAAGCCCAGGGTCTGCCCAAGCCCCGGGTCTGCCTCTCAGCAGCTGTGCCGATTTTTTCCGGTGGCCACTCGTGGTATTGCAACATAAAATACCCATGGGGCCCAGAAAGCATTTTTCCCATAGACCGTAATAGTAAAAGAGAAGCCTGTAAAAAGGTTCTGAGGACACCTACAGCTATAACCACTATTAATTACAAATCTTTTAAATCGTCAGAAATTGTTCTAAAGGCCAGAAAAGCCCCCGTAAAGTCTTACTCTAATGGTGACGTCACAGCTGTGTGCGTGCACTCCCAAGCGCGGTCTCGCTGTGTCTCGGGAACGAGGATGCCTGTTGGCTTAATGACAGCTCTGAACGGGGCTAAACGTGGTCGGTAAAGTGAATTAAACGACTCCAGGGTGAGTTTTTTTCGAGACAGAGTTGTGATACAAGTTTCATATTTGAACGGCATATATTTCTAAATGCTATTTTAAATGTATATTGGCGTTAAATTACACGCGTAATAAAATTTTCACTTACTGCCAGTGTCACTGCTGTGTAAAAATCTAAAATTAGATTAGATTAGATAAACCTTTATTTGTCCTCCAGGGGTGGAAATTGCAGTTCACAACAGCAGCAGGGTAAAGTACAGCACACAGAGTTGCAGTGTAATATAACAATAATAACAATAGGGGGGCACGATAAAGTCCAGTATAACAAATACAAAATAGCTAAATTAAGTAGACATATACAGTTATTGCACTTGAGTTATTTACCATGCATGTGATACTTTAGGTGATGTGCCACCAGGGTCTCGGTCTCACCTTGACTGAAGTTCAATATCCTTTTTATCCTATAATATAATCAAATGTTGCTCAGAACTACTTGTCGGTCACCATGTGGTGAATCACCAATGTTGTTTTCTTGCTTTATTGTTCGCAATCGTTGTGTCATGTTTTTATAGATTTTCCCTGGCACTTACTGGTTCTCATGATGTGTGTTTCACAATCTAAAAGCCCACTGTGTTCGTGGTCTATCACATTGCTCAGTGACCAATGCTCTTTGTGAAAGCTGTCTTGTAAATCGCTTTGGATTAAAGCGTCTGCTAAATGAATAAATGTAAATAACGACCTTTTATTACGGTTTGAACCGTCTCAGTCTGATGGCCTGTAAATATGCAATTCGTGGCAGAGCATACTGATGATGATGCAAGTATAAACTACAACGCATTAAATACAAATGGAACATATTAGATTCAATCAATTAATTAAGAAATTCACATTTTAATTACGTAAACTATTTTTCTCAGTTATGCAGACTGTAATCACAAATGAAACATTTTGTACTTTGGACAGATATGTTTGAGCCTTGGAAATATTTGACAATTGTTTTGTATACAATATATGCACAATCGACTTAACAATGCACATGAATAATGGCACTTGCACTTCAGTAGAGATATGTGTAATTTATTAGATTCGCACACAACATTGTTTAGCCTACACATCACACCAGCTCCGTCTGAAAGGGAGATAGTCAGGATCCTGAATAGAGGGAGACAGGACATGGTGGATCACTTTGTTAGTCTTTGGTGGAACATGTGCCATCATTATTGTGTCCTACATGTGTAGAATATATTGCCATAAGTGTGTGGATGTAGTTAAGTCATTATGTTCTGTATGACTGTCCTCTGTGCTCCAGGGTTCTTGGCCAGGAGGCATGCCCAGCTGCATGGGCGTCGTTAGCCCTGTTTTAGGGGGGCTGAAGCCCCCCTAAAATGTTCTTCAGCCCCCCTAAATAATTATCGGGATTATTATTATCAATAACAATATTTTTTTAATAACAATATCTTATTTCGAAAAATTACCGGATGCTCTCGGTTAAATGTCGGTAATTTGAGCGTCAAACATGTAACCCACAAATTCGAAAAAAGACTAAAAATACGGACGTCTTTGGGAAGAGGTCTTGAGTATCCTTGGACTTGTGCCACAACCTCTCTGCAGCTCGGAGGGAGGAGCGGTCTTTCCGAACGGCCTCTGATAGCCACGGGCAGGGGGGAGAAGGCCGGGCAGGTCTAGTTGCCGTGGGGCAGAGGGTGTCAAGGGATGTAGTTAGAGTTGATAGCAGAGCATCAGTGGCTACGTCCGTTGGATGGGCGGTGAACTCATCGATGGGACCCAGGGATGGTGTTACCACAGAGGAGAAACGAGAAGGACATAGGCTGCGAAGGTTGCGGCGGAAGGTCACAAGTGGCGGTGCCGTGGGAGGGGTAGGAGGGAGTGAGACAGAGAGTTGGATGAGGAAATGATCTGAGATGTGTAGAGGGGTTACCGATGTTAAGTCCGCGATGCAGTCTCGAGTCAGAATGAGGTCAAGCTGTTTTCCTGCCCTGTGGGTTGCTGGAGTGTCCAGTAGCACCAGACCAAACGAGGTCAGAAGGGACAAGAAGTCAGCAGCCTGTGATCCTTCGAGGTGGATGTTGAAGTCACCGAGGATTACGAGTGGGGTTCCATCGTCAGGGAGTGCAGAGAGGAGCATGTCCAGTTCTTCCACAAAGTCGGCTAATGGGCCAGGGGGGCGATAGAGGACCACTAGTGCAACTTTGATGGGATCCAGAAGCATCACATGATGGTGTTCGAATGCTTTGGTAGTAGGTGACAGAGGTGAGGACGTGAATTTGATGTGAGGAGCCAGGAGAAGGCCTGTGCCCCCTCCTCGTCCGGTGAGGCACGGAGAGTGGGAGAAGGAGTGGTTCACCGAGAGAGCTGCCGGTGTAGCCGAGTTTTCAGGGCGGATCCAGGTCTCAGTTAGTGCAAGTGCATGGAGAGAGGCCTGGGATGCAAGTGCTGGGATGAAATCGGCCTTCTTGACAGCAGACTGGCAATTCCAGAGCCCTATGGAGAGTGAAGGAGGGGGAGAGGGGGAAGCTGGTATTTCGACAAGGTTAGCTTTGCACCGTTTACGTTTTAGAGTGAACCAGTGCCTTCGGATAGTGTAGTGCACATGTATGTTAAGATAACACATGGTGACACCAATGTATAATACTAATACGAATATATAACTATATAATACTATGAGTAAGTTTTTTTTTTTTGGCCCTGCTTTCAACTGCAAAATACCACTTAACTAACTTTGTTAACTATACCAAGTGACAATATCAGTAGAATACTTAGCTAAAATAGAACTAGATAGCAAAATACCACTTAAACTAACTTTGTTAACTATGACAAGTGACAATATCAGTAGAATACTTAGCTAAAAATAGAACTAGATAGCAAAATACCACTTAGACTAACTTTGTTAACTATGACAAGTGACAATATCAGTAGAATACTTGGCTAGCTAAAGCAAAATACCACTTAAACTAACTTTGTTACCTTAGTTTAACTATGACAAGTGACAATAACAGTAGAATACTTAGCTAAAAATAGAACTAGATAGAAAGAAAGAAAGGAACAGACCGTGCTTCGTAGATCAAATCAAGGCGCTAGCTTCTACAGTCTTGATTGAAACTTTTCGGAGCCAGGGTGTATGAACGCTGTCTAATTTACCAACTCTATAAGGACGTTCTTTCACGCTAACTTGCTACGACTTCAACTTGCTCTTAGCGTTATGCAGCTTCTCTGTTTCTTTTACAGCTATATAGTTTGGAGGAAGGAGCTCCTGGACATTAAGTGTAATTCCTAGCCTGATATCTTTTTATAGTCGACCCTAAAACACTGTTTTCTCCTGTAGTGAGATGTCAGAACCTATACTGAGCCACATGCTACTAAATAAATAAATACAAATTCCGTTGTGTGGTGTATTTAACATAATTAGGTGTTCCTATGCAAGGCTTTACAATTAAATAAGTTCAAACTTTTCAAAGTAATAATGTGATTTTACTGAACATTAACTTTTTACAATATAACATAACAAAAACAACAGACTTGCGACAGAGTGGCTGAACAGTGTCATGTTCCCGAGACACAGCGGACCGCGCTTGGGAGTGTAGGCGCACAGCTGTGACGTCACCATAAGAATAAGACTTTGCAGGGGCTTTTCTGGCCTTAAAAAAAAAAAAAAAAAAAAAAAAGGCTGTAGGTGTCCTGAGAACCTTTTTACAGGCTTCACTTTTACTATTACGGTCTATGGGAAAAATGCTTTCTGGGCCCCATGGGGATTTTATGTTGCAATACCACGAGTGGCCACCGGGAGAAATCGGCAGGGTCATACCTGATGGTCTAGTTCAGGGGTGCACACACTTTTTCAGCATGCGAGCTACTTACAAAATGACAGAGTCGAAGTGATCTACCTACTATAAAATTGCGCAACATATAATTATTAAGAAATATATTGAAAATTATTTATAAGAACCATATATGTTAGTATACCTTGCATAATTGTGTGAACCCATATTGCTTGTTACAACCCCAACACAAAATAAGGAAATCAGCTTACAAATCAATAACGTTTATTTACCAAAAAAACAACACAGGGATCAAGGAGGACTGCCAGTGGCACCAAATAAAAACAAGAAATAATAACCCACCCACCTTTGACAGGTGCTAAGCACCCATAAATACAGTGGGTGGTGCTCACTCTAACCTAGGGTTGTTACAACAGGTAAACCTACGTGACGTTAGATGCCAAGCCTCACTCAAGGCTGACTCGCATAAATAAGTGGAGCCAAATAATGCAGTCAAGGATGTTGCACATTTCCTTATGTTGGAGCACTTTTCCTCTGTGAGTAAGCTCCAGAATTGTCCATGAGCTCTGGCCTTCAGCTCAATGTCGGCTTGTAGTGTCAAAATCTCATCTTACACTCCAGAAGAGTTCAGATGAAACAGTGTTGTAACTTTTGATGCGAGTGAAACAACAACAGCATCTTCCCGAAAAGGGTACTAGCACATGAATGTAGCGATTGGCTCGAATAAAGCAAAGTCTTGACTGCTGTCCTGACAACTGGGATTTTAGTTCCTTAACCTTTCTCCTTCTCAACTCACTTTTCGGATGGAAGTTAGTGTCGTTTTTATGTACAGTCCGAAAATGCCGCTCCACATTTCCCTTTTTCGGTATAGCGACTGCAGTCTGGCAGATGAGGCAAACGCACTTGACATAGTGAAAAAGAATTCCAACTCCCATTCCGTATGGAAATTGTAAGTTTAGTCTATTTATTTGGTCCAGCTTCCCCACACATTTGTATACTCTTAAGTTTAGAAGTCGTAAATTGGAAGATAACTCGCCAATATGAGCACATGCGCAGAGGTCAGATTGGTCAAACCTACTCTGACTTACGTAAGTCAAGTGACAAACGTCATAGTGAGGATAATTGGCTGACGTCTACGTTTGCATTTTGTCTATCCATATAAGATTTGATCTTGCTGTTTGTAAGTCTTGTTAAACTTGATTTTATATATATTTAAATAAATCAGTAAAAAAAAAAAGAAAGGGGGGCGTTTATGTTTTAATGCCATGCGATCTACCAGTAGTACCTTCGATCGACGCATTGAGCACCCCTGGTCTAGTTAGTAGACCAGATCTAGTAAGGACCATAGGGAACCGCTATGGACCCTATGTAACTCATTCTCTCACTCCTGTAAACCCATGTCAACACAACCGACCTCGACATCGATTTGTATTTGTCTCTCCCTAGTGGAATATTGATGGAGGCACATCGCCCTAATCCATACGGTTTTCTTCCGCATTTGTCAAGCAGTTTTAGCAAGTATGTGAACTGGTTTTTACTTCAAACTTATTCACAGAAAAAAAATTGTTGCGTCGAATCGAAGTATTAGCCAAACAGTGGACAGCTTGGGTCACTCAAATAGCCCAAGTCTTTTATTTTCTGAAAAACGAACTGTTCAGTTTCAACGACAAAAAAAAGAAGTCATTTCATATAACCTACATGAAACAGATTTTTTATATGAATATATTTAATACAACACATTGAAACAGATTTTTGTTTTCAATAGCAGATATCTAACAAAATTATGTACTCGTTGGCAATTAGACATTAAACCCAACCTCCACTCCACCGCTATGACGTAGACACAGGTCATAGCTTTTTAAGCTTTCTGAACAGTGCTAGTGTTACGCTAGTTTAGCTCAGCGGTTACTTCCATTGTCAAAACAATCGTTCTTCGAAGGTCCGCGGGCCATCGGATCAAACCGCGGGCGCAGTCTAGCGTTTTGACTTTTAACTATGGTTTTTTTGATATATGACTTTTAATGGATTCTGAGAAGTGCACTTCCCCCAAAAACATACATTCATTTTTTTATAGTCCACGGACTTACATATAGTCAATGTTTGTAGTTTCAGTTGTCTCTTGTCTATTGAAGACTACCCGTGTCCGGTAGATCATCACATTTTAAGTGCAACAAGTACAAATACAAGTACAATGTAATAACTTGGTCCTCCTCTTCTGGAGAACTAAACCAATAAACCATGTTAGACTTAATATAGCAGGCGACATTATGACATATCAACATGTTAACCAAAGAAAGTGTTCAGTGCAGAATTGTCACTTATGAAAGAGAATCAAACGCAACCATCCCCCAAAAATTATTAACATCAGAACAAGTAGATTACGACTGTGGCAAGTAGCTTCATCAAACAAATAATCTAAAACTGAACAACATGTCCGTGGTAGTTTAGCTCAGTGGTTACTTCTATTCTACACAAAATATTTCCGTCGCAGTGGTTCGAAACCACAGGCACTGTGTATTTTTTTTATTTTTTTTGATAAAAACATGTAATATCTGAAGTTTTAGCACTTCAAAACAAGAACGCTGGGGAAATTCTGTTTCCGTGTTAATAATTTATTTCTTAAACCACTTCAATCCTATGGTAGGCAGCCTATTTCCCCGGTCATAAATTCGTTTTGAGATGACATTTTTTATTGTAGTAACTAAGAAGTGGCCTTCTATTGAGATTACGAACTCTACTGAATATTATATGTTTCTGAGAAATTACATGGAAATACAGATTGTTTTGTCACAGTTCTGTAACGTATATACATTATTGCGCTATAATCATTAATCCTCTTTAGTTGATGTTAATGAGCTACTATAAGAACTCTCTGTTGCAGGCACGGCCTCCCATGTCCCGTCATATATTTTCCTCAACAATAGGCCTATACTTGGGGAGTTATTTAGTTAACGTCACCTGCAGATACAAAATAAGTAGCCTATATCATGACGTACAAGGTGGTCCAAATACATATCACAAAAAAAAATCGTCAAATACATACATTCTAAAGAACCCTGACCCTAAAATGGTTTTGTGTTTTCCATTGTAAGTCCTATTATATAAATGTCCGGTAGATCAAGGATAAGGAATCAAGGATAAGGATCGATTCATTCTTTTATCACTAGACTAGTGACTGTGGAAGAAATTTGATTTCCTGTGTACTTTTAGTAATCACTAATCATTAGAACTAGTTAATGCATACTAGTTGGTATGTGTCATGTGAGCTTGCTATTAATAAGTAGATACACTACTGTGTATATACACCCCACCCCCCACCCCCCCCCTGTACTATATATACCCATTCCACTTTGTACCTATGTTATTTATACTTCCATGTTATTGGTATAATTTGTATTATGTGTATCATTTATATTATGTGTATCATTTGTATTATGTGTATCATTTGTATTATTTGTTATTTGTATCATATTCGTAGTGTATTTTACATTGTATTCCTTTTTATTTTATTATTAGTATGCCACATATATGTTCTATGTATGCTCATTTCTGTTCTATGTTTGCTAATTTCTGCCACAGTGAGTGTTAATCTTGCATAGCGAATAAACCCCATTCTGATTCTGATAGTGCTTATGTGTCAGGGTTAATAAAGGAAATGTACATTTCATTCGATTTTTGTTGTTGCTGTAAATTAGTTCAATAAAATATAACAAATAATCGACAAATGTTTTATGTATTCTGTTTCTTTGTTTAGGTGGTGACAATATATTGTTCATGACTGAGAACGCAGCTAAGTATAGTGCTGTAACTACCACAAGCTATCAGTATCACCCAATGGTTACCATCCCATGCCAACATCCATCCATTCACGTGTCAGTCTACCAGCCTACATGTCTGTCTGTTACCTGATCATCTCTGACCCTCTGATGATGACAGGCTTCGTTTTCAGAACACCATACATGCAAGTCACACCAATTTTTCATTGAACTAATATTAACACAAAACGCATGAAAGTGTAAACTAGACCCCCGCCCCCCTATATAGCCCCCTCCCCCCCATAGAACCCCCGCCTACCTATATTTGCTCATTTCTGTTTGTACATTTTGCACCACTTGCATATGTGAGTTGTTATTGCACTATCTGTTCATTTTGCACATCTGTTACTGCACCACCTGTACATTTTGTTCACTTTGCATATCTGTTCATTTTGTTCATTTTGCACATCTGCTCATTGCATCATTTGCACTAACTGTATATACATGCTACCCGGTAATTTCTGCTTTGTATAAAACCACTTGAATCTGTAAATACCCTGTATATTCTGATTATACTGTTCATAATATGTATATTCTGAGTATACCCATATTGATTATATTCTGTTATAATAACTGTTTTGCACTTCTGGTTGGATGCTAACTGTATTTCGTTGCCCTGTACTTGTACTTACCTGTGTAATGACAATAAAGTTGAATCTATCTATCTATCTAACAGCAGGTGTGTCCCCCACCCTCGACAAAACAGTCGTGGTTATTTGCGTTGTCAACTTCATTAAGGCCAGCGCACTTAACAACTGGCTGTTCATCAACTGACACAGGAGCAGAACACACTTACTGTTTCACACTGAAGTGCGCTGGTTATCCAAAGGCAGAGTTTTGAGCAGGTTCTATGAACTTTGAAATAAATGCTTTCCTCATTCAGAAAAAGTCCAGAATTGTTGTGATGGCTTTTTGATTCGTCTTGTCTGGCTGATATATTTTCATCTCTCAAAAAACTGAATTAGAAATTACAGGGACGGCACATTTGAAAAATGTTCAGGCTTTCCAAAAGTCCTTGAAGCTGTGGTTTGCATGACTCAGAAAGCCAGACCCAAGTCACTGCACGAGCTCTTCCTCACAGCTCACATTGCCGCAGTCTCTCGGTCATGTAGATTCACCCTCTACAACATCAGGAAAATCAGAAAATACCTCCCTCAACATTCCACCCAACTGCTAGTCCAAGCCCTTGTCCTCACAAAGCTGGATTACTGCAACTCGCTACTAGCCGGCCTTCCTTCACCTGACGCAAATGCAATCCGTCCCCTTCAGAGGATACAGAATGCAGACGCTCGTCTGGTTTTCAACCTACCCAGACGCTGTCATGTCACCCTACCCCTCATCGCCCTCCACTGGCTTCCCGTCATGGCCCGCATCAGATTCAAGACCCTGGTGCTGACCTTCCGGGCTGTAAACGGGACTGCCCCGACCTATATCAACTCTCTCCTCCAGCCCTACACCCCCACCCGTCACCTACGGTCATCTGCTGACAACCGTCTGTGGTACCCCCCCCTCAAGAGCGCCCGAGCGCAACACAAAGTCTGAGGCTTAAAACTCGACTATTTAGATAATTTAATGGCACTTAGGAATAGTATGGCACTTCACACAATCGAATGTGCTTTAGAACAATCTGTTGGTCCCCATATGGTGACTTGCCCGTGTTGTTTGTTGTATCTCTTGCTTTATGTTCACAATCGTTGTGTCATGCATTTATAGTTCTTCCCTTGGCACTTATTGGTTCTCATGATGTATGATTCACGATCTAAAAAACCGACTGTGTTCGGGGTCTATCACGTTGCTATGCTCAATGATTGATGCTCTTTGTATAAGCTCTCTCCTGTAAATCGCTAAAAGCGTCTGCTAAATGAATAAATGTAAATGTTTCCCAATGTTGCAGCACGTAGAACGTGATGTTGGGGCCACACAAGTGAAACACCTCTCTGTGCTTATTCAAACTCATCTCACTGCGCTTATTAAGAACTTGGATCGGTATTTTCCATTTTGTCGTCTGCAAACTTCACAGTGGTGTTGCTGTCTACATGTACGCTTTCGTGCAGTGTAATTGTTTGCCATGATAAATACATGCCAGTGTGACAATAAATGACTATTTAAAAACATAAAAATGTACACTACCGTTCAAAAGTTTGGGGTCACCCAAACAATTTTGTGTTTTCCATGAAAAGTCACACTTATTCACTACCATATGTTGTGAAATGAATAGAAAATAGAGTCAAGACATTGACAAGGTTAGAAATAATGATTTGTATTTGAAATAAGATTTTTTTTACATCAAACTTTGCTTTCGTCAAAGAATCCTCCATTTGCAGCAATTACAGCATTGCAGACCTTTGGCATTCTAGCTGTTAATTTGTTGAGGTAATCTGGAGAAATTGCACCCCACGCTTCCAGAAGCAGCTCCCACAAGTTGGATTGGTTGGATGGGCACTTCTTGCGTACCATACGGTCAAGCTGCTCCCACAACAGCTCAATGGGGTTCAGATCTGGTGACTGCGCTGGCCACTCCATTACCGATAGAATACCAGCTGCCTGCTTCTGCTCTAAATAGTTCTTGCACAATTTGGAGGTGTGTTTAGGGTCATTGTCCTGTTGTAGGATGAAATCGGCTCCAATCATGCGCTGTCCACTGGGTATGGCATGGCGTTGCAAAATGGAGTGATAGCCTTCCTTATTCAGAATCCCTTTTACCCTGTACAAATCTCCCACCTTACCAGCACCAAAGCAACCCCAGACCATCACATTACCTCCGCCATGCTTAATAGATGGCGTCAGGCATTCTTCCAGCATCTTTTCATTTGTTCTGCGTCTCACAAACGTTCTTCTTTGTGATCCAAACACCTCAAACTTGGATTCATCCGTCCACAACACTTTTTTCCAGTCTTCCTCTGTCCAATGTCTGTGTTCTTTTGCCCATCTTAATCTTTTTCTTTTATTGGCCAGTCTCAGATATGGCTTTTTCTTTGCCACTCTGCCCTGAAGCCCAGAATCCCGCAGCCGCCTCTTCACTGTAGATGTTGACACTGGTGTTTTGCGGGTACTATTTAATGAAGATGCCAGTTGGGGACCTGTGAGGCGTCTGTTTCTCAAACTAGAGACTCTAATGTACTTATCTTCTTGTTTAGTTGTGCAACGCGGCCTCCCACTTCTTTTTCTACTCTGGTTAGAGCCTGTTTGTGCTGTCCTCTGAAGGGAGTAGTACACACGGTTGTAGGAAATCTTCAATTTCTTAGCAATTTCTCGCATGGAATAGCCTTCATTTCTAAGAACAAGAATAGACTGTCGAGTTTCAGATGAAAGTTCTCTTTTTCTGGCCATTTTGAGCGTTTAATTGACCCCACAAATGTGATGCTCCAGAAACTCAATCTGCTCAAAGGAAGGTCAGTTTTGTAGCTTCTGTAAGGAGCTAAACTGTTTTCAGATGTGTGAACATGATTGCACAAGGGTTTTCTAATCATCAATTAGCCTTCTGAGCCAATGAGCAAACGCATTGTACCATTAGAACACTGGAGTGATAGTTGCAGGAAATGGGCCTCTATACACCTATGTAGATATTGCACCAAAAACCAGACATTTGCAGCTAGAATAGTCATTTACCACATTAGCAATGTATAGATTGTATTTATTTAAAGTTAAGACTAGTTTAAAGTTATCTTCATTGAAAAGTACAGTGCTTTTCCTTAAAAAATAAGGACATTTCAATGTGACCCTAAACTTTTGAACGGTAGTGTATATACTGTGTTTAATAGAGCCTCTCCGTGAATCGCCACCTTAACGTGGTGGAGGGGTTTGAGTGCTTGGATGATCCTAGGAGCTATGTTGTCGGGGGCATTATGCCCCTGGTAGGGTCTCCCAAGGCAAACAGGTCCTAGGTGACTAGCCAGACTAAGAGCGGTTCCAAAAATCCCCTATGATGACAAAACCAGCGAAGTCAGTTACGTCGCCCGGATCGGCGAAAACGGGGCCCCACTCTGGAGCCAGGCCCAGAGTGGGAGCTCGCAGGCGAGCGCCTGGTGGCCAGGTCTTTTATAGTCGGCCTCGCCTCCACACACAGCTTGGGCTCTGGAACCATTATCCTTGAGAGAGGCTGGACTCTTAATTTCTCTGGCGTTCCCCGTGGGGAGAGGCGGCGGGCTGGCGTGGGTTTGCTTATAGCCCCACAGCTCAGTCGCCACGTGTTGGAGTTTACTCCGGTGAACGAGAGGGCCGCGTCCCTGCGCCTAAAAGCCGGGGACAGGTCTCTCACTGTCGTGGCGGCCTACGGGCCAAACAGCAGTGCAGAGTACCCGGCCTTCTTGGAGTCTTTGGGAGGCGTACTGAACAGTGCGCCGACTGGGGACTCCGTCGTTCTACTGGGGGACTTCAACGCCCACGTGGGAAATGACAGTGACACCTGGAGAAGGGTGATTGGGAAGAACGGCCCCCCTGATCGGAACCCGAGTGGTGTTCTGTTTTTGGACTTCTGTGCTAGTCACGGTTTGTCCATAACTAACACCATGTTCAAGCACAAGAGTGTCCATCAGTGCACGTGGCACCAGGACACTCTAGGCCGAAGGTCGATGATCGACTTTGTTGTCGTGTCTTCTGACCTGCGGCCATGTGTCTTGGACACTCGGGTGAAGAGAGGGGCGGAGCTGTCAACCGATCCCCACCTGGTTGTGAGTCAGATCCGCTGGCGGGGGGGGAAGTTAGACAGACTTGGCAGGCCCAAACGTATCGTGAGGGTCTGCTGGGAACGCCTGGCGGACCCCTCTGTCAGAGGGGTCTTCAACTCACACCTCCGGGAGAGCTTCTCACAGATCCCGGGGGAGGCTGGGGACATCGAGTCTGAATGGACCATGTTCTCGACCTCCATTGTCAATGCGGCAGTCCGGAGTTGCGGTCGCAAGGTCTCTGGTGCTGGTCGCGGCGGCAATCCCAGAACCCGGTGGTGGACACCGGAAGTAAGGGATGCCGTCAAACTGAAGAAGGAGTCCTATCGAGCCGTTCTGGCTTGTGGGACTCCCGAAACAGTTGACCGGTACCGGCAGGCCAAGCGTGCCGCGGCTCGGGTAGTCACAGAGGCAAAAACTCGGGTCTGGGAGGAGTTCGGGGAGGCCATGGAGAAGGACTATCGGTCGGCCCCAAGGAAATTCTGGCAAACCGTTCGGCGCCTCAGAAGGGGGAAGCAGTGCTTCACCAACACTGTTTACGGTGCGGGTGGGGAGCTGTTGACCTCGTTTGAGGATCTCCTCAATCCTGCCGTCACGTCTTCCGAGGAGGAAGCAGAGACTGGGGACTCCGGGGCAGACCCACCTATCACCCGGGCTGAAGTCACTGAGGTAGTCGATGGGCTCCTTGGTGGCAGGGCTCCGGGGGTGGACGAGATCCGTCCTGAGTACCTGAAGCCTCTGGATGTTGTGGGACTGTCCTGGTTGACACGCCTCTGCAGCATCGCGCGGCGGTCTGGAACAGTGCCTATGGATTGGCAGACCGGGGTGGTGGTTCCCCTATTTAAGAAGGGGGACCGGAGGATGTGTTCCAATTACAGAGGAATCACACTCCTCAGCCTCCCCGGTAAGGTCTACGCCAGGGTACTGGAGAGGAGAATCCGGCCGATAGTCGAACCTCGGATTCAGGAGGAGCAGTGTGGTTTTCGTCCTGGCCGCGGAACACTGGACCAGCTCTACACCCTCTACCGGGTGCTCGAGGGTTCATGGGAGTTTGCCCAACCAGTCTACATGTGTTTTGTGGATCTGGAGAAGGCATTCGACTGTGTCCCTCGTGGTGTCCTGTGGGGGGTACTTCGGGAGTACGGGGTCCGGGGCCCTTTGTTAGGGGCCGTCCGTTCCCTGTACAACCGAAGTAGGAGCTGTGTTCGCATTGCCGGCAATAAGTCAGACCTGTTCCGGGTGCATGCTGGACTCCGCCAGGGTTGCCCTTTGTCACCGGTTCTGTTCATTGTTTATATGGACAGAATTTCTAGGCGCGCCCAGGGGGCGGAGGGTTTCCGGTTTGGGGAGCACGGGATCTCATCTCTGCTGTTTGTGGATGATGTTGTCCTGTTTGCTTCCTCGAGCCGGGGCCTCCAGCATGCTCTGGAGCGGTTTGATGCCGAGTGTAAAGCGGCTGGGATGAGGATCAGCACCTCCAAATCCGAGGCCATGGTACTCGACCGGAAAAATTTGCCTCAAGTGGCGGAGTTCAAGTATCTCGGGGTCTTGTTCACGAGTGACGGAAAGACGGAACGTGAGATTGACAGGCGGATCGGTGCAGCGTCTGCAGTGATGCAGTCTCTGTACCGGACTGTCGTGGTGAAGAAGGAGCTGAGCCGCAAGGCGAAACTCTCGATTTACCGGTCAATCTACATTCCTACTCTCACCTATGGTCATGAGCTTTGGGTCATGACCGAAAGGACAAGATCGCGGATACAAGCGGTCGATATGAGTTTCCTCCGCAGGGTGGCTGGGCGCTCCCTTAGAGATAGGGTGAGGAGCCCGGTCACACGGGAGGAGCTCGGAGTAGAACCGCTACTCCTCCACGTCGAGAGGAGCCAGTTGAGGTGGCTCGGGCATCTGTTTAGGATGCCTCCTGGACGCCTCCCCCGGGAGGTGTTCCAGGCATGTCCCACCGGGAAGCGGCCCCGGGGAAGACCTAGGACACGCTGGAGGGACTATGTCTCTCGGCTGGCCTGGGAACGCCTCGGGATCCCCCCGGAGGAGCTGGAGGAGGTGTGTGCGGTGAGGGAAGTCTGGGCTTCCCTGCTCAGACTGCTTCCCCCGCGACCCGGCCCCGGATAAGCGGATGATAATGGATGGATGGATGTTTAATAGAGGAGGTTTTCTTCCAAAATATGATCTGCCACGCAGACATGCAAATCAAGTGAAATGGTCTTAGATTTAAAATGTGTATGGACAATTCTGAGTAAGACTAATTTATTTAGTCTTTGTGATATAGATTAATTCATTTATTCAAGTATTAAACTATTCATTTATTTAACCATGCATTTATTTATTTAGTTTTGGCCTCTTTATTCCTTTATAACCATAACCCTAATCTCTGGTAACCAATAAGTAAATACAAAAAACTACAAACGTTATAGGGAGTTATACATTACATCAGTCTTCTTCCAGTAACAGGCAGATCTTCGTAATGGGCCGTTCCAAGGTGCCGGTCTTCGTCCTCAGCTTCACGGAGCGTATCTGTCCATTACGATCAGGCTTTGTGTCTAAAACCTGGCTAAGGGCCATGAAGATCTTGGAGAGGAAGGGTCAACAACTACCACTGTCTCCAACTTGGAAGCTTTTCCTTACTCTGGACCACTTCTGTCTCTTCTGCATGAGTACCAAATACTCTTGCGTCCATCTCCTCCAAAACAAGTCAGCTAGGTACTGCACCTGTTCCCACCGTCGTCTGGTCAGTCAAGGCCAAGTCAGTGCCGGAAAACTCACCAGGAGGCAGGACAGGCTGTGAGTTGAGCAATAGAATGTGGTTTGGGGTTAAGGGCTCCAAGTCCATAGGGTCAGAGGAGGTGGTGGTGATTGGACGATTGTTCATTATTGCCTCCACCTCACATAAGAGTGTCTGGAGGCCTTCATCATCTAGGGTTTGCTGATGTAGAAGGGAGTTTAGGATCCATTTTACTGATCAAATTCATCTCTCCCACACCCCACCATGGTGAGAAGCCCCTGGGGGGTTGAAGTTCCAGCTTATGCCTCTCTCAAGTAAGGCACTTTGGATTTTACTGCTATTAAGCTGGACAAAGCTTGCTTCAGTTCCTTTTCACCACCAACAAGGTTGGTACCATTGTCAGACCAGAAACATTTTACCTTTCCTCGTCTGCATACAAATCTTCTGATTGCATGGATGCAGGAATCTGAATCCAGGGAAAAGGCCATCTCCAGGTGAACGGCTCTGCAAGACAGACATGTGAAAAGCACACCATACCTTTTCACAAAACTTCTCCCTCTTTTTGTCTCTATTGGCCCAAAGTAGTCCATGCCAACATTTGTAAACGGCAGGATATCTGGTTGAATCCTCTCTTGAGGTAAATCAGCCATTTTCTGTTCTCCTGTTTTGCCTCTGTACCGTCTACATGTCACACATTTTGAAATGATGCTTCATGCAGCACTGTTACCTTTCATGAATATGCCGAATTAGTAGATTAGAGATGTGACACTGTTTGGGAATGATGATAGGATGCTTTGTGGCCTCCACCATGGCTGCTCTGGAAAGTCGCCCATCCTTCAGTACTGGATCTAATCTGTAAATCATACTACCTTTGGAGACAGCAGCTGGTGCAGATTCAGTTATATTTAGCCTTTTAAACTCAGGAATGCCTGCTTCTGAGAAATGCGTACAACAGCTTTCTCTGCCCTATCCAGGTCTTTTGGAGATATGAACTGACCTCTGAATGTCAATTTTAAAGCTTCCAGCTGAGACGTCACCTTTTGCTGGCGAGAACGTGTCGTAACATCAGAGGTGAGCTCCTTCCTTTTAATGGCCAGGGCTAGCAGGCAGTCTCCTAGCTTTTGAATCCAGGCAACGGCTTTCAACAGTCTAGTCCAGTCTGAGAAGAAATAAAGAAGTTTATGGGTTGGACTTAAAGAGGCTGGAGTCATAGCATTGCAAACCACTGTGTGACCTTTGACCTCTGGGTCGTCTTGTTGCAGTGAATCACAATCCACAATTCCAACTGGCCATGTGTGCTTGGGTTTCCAAAGGAATTCCGGGCCACCAATCCACCTTCCACTCTCAAGAAACTTTGACACAATCAGCCCTCTTGAGGCATCATCTGCTGGGTTGTGCTTACTGTCAATGTATCTCCACTGCAGGACACTTGTGTTTTCTCTTATGGCAGAGATCCTATTTGCCACAAAGGTGTGAAACCTTTTTTATTTTATTTTAGTACTGCCTGGCTGTCTGTCCAAAACAGTGACAGTGACTAGGGGACGCTGCAGTTCGGACCTTAACATCTTGTCTACTTTAACAGACAATACTGCAGCTGTTAGTTCAAGTCTGGGTATGGTTACTTGCTTCAAAGGGGCAACCCTGGCCTTTCCTGCCACAAAAGAGACATTGATTACACCCTCAGCATTAATCATCCTTAGATAACTTACTGTTCCGTAACCACTCTCACTGGCATCGGCAAAGTGATGTAATTGCAGGAACTGTGGCCTTCCAAAACCACTAGGCTTGATACAGCGAGGTATGCTAAAATCATTCAGTTTGTGAAGGTCTTGCATCCAATTAACCCACAGCATAGACTGACCTGTGGGGATTGGCTCATCCCACGCGTACTTCTTTCCACAAAGTTCCTGCAGCATCTGTTTGACTGGGCGTGTGAGGGGTGCTATAAAGCCAAGTGGATCATAAACAGAGCTCACCATTGACAAGATACCTCTCCTTGTGTGTGGCTTATCTGTGATTTTAATGTCAAACCTGAATGTGTCCTCTTGAACACTCCACAGTAGCCCAAGTGCATGGTCTGTTGGCAGCTGATCTTTCTCTAGATCCAGAGATCTGAGGTCTTTCCCTCTGTCTTCCTCCTTTATGGTGGATAGCACCGCCTTGCTGTTGCTCATCCATTTAGTCCGCTGAAATCCTCCTTTGCTGCACAGTTCCATCAGGTCAGAGGTCAACTGCACGGCGTCCTCTACTGTAGGCACAGATTTGAGACAGTCATCCACATAGAAATTTTGCTTAACAGTGTCTGTTACCTGTGACCTTATGCCTTGATTGTCCTCAGCAGTTCTTCGTAGAGCAAAACTATTTGGCCACCGCAAGAACCGTAAGAAGTCTATGTCTGGCTTGGAGACTCTCACTTGATGGAACATGGACTTAATATCTGCCATGAGTGCTATTGGTTCCAATCTGAATCTGACCAGGACCCCTACGAGTGAGTTAGTGAGGTCAGGACCCTGTAAGAGTTTAAAAGAGTTTAAGGACGTACCCTGATAAGCAGCACCACAATCAAACACCACCCTGAGTGTTTTCTTCTTGGGGTGGTAGACCCCATGATGTGGAATATACCAGACTTTACCTTTGGTTTGATCAGCTGCTTCTTGTGGGACCACCTCAGCGTATCCCTTTTCTAAAAACTTCATTAAGAAAGTCTGTGTATTCTCTCTGGAAGGATTCATTTCTGCTAAACTTCCTTTTCAGGCTAAGAAGACGTTGCATGGCAATGTGATGGTTATTAGGCATTCGTACATCTTTCCTGAATGGTAAGTTAAGTGAGTAGTGACCATTTACCAGTGAAACCGACTCATTGGCAATTTGGAGGAACCTTTTATCCTCCATTGACATCTCCCGCTTTTCTTCTGAGGCCTTCTCATTAAAATCATGATTGTACTGCTTAATAAGTAACTTTTCTAAATTTGCTACAGCGATCCTGTTTACTGTGGGAGAGTAACAGTCACTGTGGGGGTTGAACTGTGCACCTCTTAAAGGTCCATTAATTATCCAACTGACCCGGGTCCTCACTGCATAGGGTCCTCCATCTTTACTGTTTATAACTTCCCATGGCTCTGTAACTCTGGGAGCATTAGCTCCTATTAGCAGCTCAACTTTTCCGTCAATCTCAGGAATTTCAACCTTTTCCAAATAAGGCCATTTAATGAGATCTTCCTTTTGTGGTATATTGTGGGCAGTGACTGGCATCTCCTTTTGTGTGAAGGTGTCAGGAAGCTGTATACAATTTTTCTCATTCAGTTCAGAAATTTCAAGGTCTGGGACTACATATGTTGGTACTCGTTTCTCATGACCCATTGTTTTTAATAAGATGCTTGTCTTTCTGCCTCTGATATTCAATTGAGACACTAGGCGTTCTGTACAGAAAGTATTTGTGCTACCAGGATCTATGAAGGCATAAACCTGGATGACCTTTTGACCTTTGCCAGACTTTACTTTTACAGGCACAACAGAAAGGACACTGGCTGATTCAATACCGGCCCCAATATGCCCACATGCTTTGGGGTGTACCGGCGCTGCATTGTTCAGGGGATCAGCTGATTGCAAGGCTATTTTCTCAATTTGCTTTGTTCCTTCCTCGGGGGGTTGCTCAATATGCAGGACACTAGGGTGTTGTTTAGAACACACTGAACAGGTTAGTTTGTTCTTACAGTATTTGCTAAGGTGGCCCTGCAACAAACAACCAAAGCAGATGCCAATTTGCTTTAGATAGTTTATCTTTTCCTTATGTTTCATCTTCTTAAAGGCACTACAATGCTCCAGTGCGTGAGCACCATGACACAGGGAACAAGAACTCTTAACGTTTGGAGGGTAGCGTTGCAGAGTGGGCTGATAAATGTCAGTGGCAACACTAGTAGCAAAACTGCTTCCACTGGACTTAGCTTTGATTTTAGCTGCCATTTTTTCTTGGTTATTCCTGGTGAGTTCATCTTGAATGTCTCCGTACACTGGGTCAGAAAGTATTCTTACATACCTTTCAAGAAATGCAACGAGCTCTGCAAACTTTTTTCCTTCTCCTGGAACTCACACACATACGACCTCCATCGTTCTCTTAATCTGTAAGAGAGCTTCATAATCAGGGTCTTTAGATTGGATGACAGGTTAATTTCATTTGAATAGTCCATTTCTTCCATAGCATTAAAGCAACTCCTCAGAAACAATGCAAAGGTTTGTAATGAATTTGAGTCCTCAGCTTTAACGGCAGGCCATGCCAATGCCTTCTTCATGTATGCAGAACAGATTTTAAACTCATCTCCATAATGCTCTTTTAACAGAGCCTTTGCTCTTTCAAATCCTCTGTCTGGGACCATGTGGAGGCAACTCTTTACAAGATCTCTTGGTAGGCCGCTAGTGTACTGTTCAAGAAAGTACAGTCTATCTGCACTGTTGTCAGTTTTATGTTCCACAGAGTACTCAAAGGCTCTGACAAATGATCTGTACCCCAGAATGTCACCACTAAAGACTGGGATGTCCTTACGAGGTAGGTTATAGAATTGTTGTTGCTTCACCAACATAGATGTTATGTCATTTTGCTTTTGGAGAATATGAGCCAGATTTTCATCACCCAGACTTCTCTGGGAGGTTTGAAAAGTTGTTATAAATTGATCAGAGACCTTTTCAGATATATTGGGAGTTGGTGATGGATCATGTACAGCAGAAATATTAACTGGACTTGAGGTCTGATTTGTGCTGCCTTTCCTTTCTGCAGTGCACCTTTCTGATTGGATGGGGACAGGTTGGAAATGAACACCCTCCTTGGGACACTTGGAGTTTGCATCACAGAAAGGGCCTTATAAGTTTTATCTAAAGAAAGAAGTTCACTTTCTGCTGTCTCACTTTTAACAGACATTTCTGCAAGATAATCATTCATTGCATCTTTACCTTCATTTGGTTGGTGCTCCCCAGGTTCCTGAGCTGCTTGCTTTTCCTCAGCAGACATGAGGACAGCAAGTCTAGATGCTGATGCTGCCAACTGTGTTTTTAACTCCAGGGCTTCACGTTGCTGCCTTACTGTTTTCACTGCTTTGTTCAATGCATCCTCCTTCTCCTCCAGGTCATGCTTTTCTTTCAATGCTGCAACCTTTGCGATGATAGCTGCTCTATCGGCTGCTGCGCATATCCTTGTTGACACCACAGAAGAGGCCTTTGTGCTGGATCCGGTGGAGATTTGTGACACACTATCCTTAGGAGCAACTTAAGTCTCCTGTTGCTCCGCAGCCACAGATACACCCGCCAGCCACTCGGACACAGAAGAAACAAAGATGTAAATTTCAACCATCTTGGGTTCAAACCATGTACACTCATCATTCTTCGCCTCCTCCTCTGTCAAGAGACTACAATAAGCTTGCTGTGTTTCCTTAAAATCCTCCAACAAATGGTTATATTTGATTAGGTTTCCTTTACCTCCTGAATACATGAAACATCATGCATGAGTTCAATCAATATATTTTTCCTCCTAGTTAAATGTGCTAGCTTTACTCTTCTTATGTTTTTTAATTTGGACACATGCTCATACTCTTCCATGTTTGGCAGCATAGATTTTACATCCTCCTCTTCAGTTTCCTTTATATTATCAGCCATGTTTCCTTATTCTTCCAATCCAGAAATTATTCGAACAAACAATCCACTCCTATAGCAGACTCCATGCAGCTTGAACAATTTCTCCTAAAAACCCACTCCTGTAGCAGATTTCTTTCATTTCCTTGGTAACAATTAGGCCGGCCATGTGTTGCGGCCTTCCACCTGCTGAGCAGACCCACTCCTGTTGTAGGTGATCTTCAAATTGCTTCTGAAACATCCAGGACTCCTTAATCTTCTAGGAAAAGTATTTTGACTTGTGTAGTGGTTATTTCTTCTCCTATAATAATAACCCCTTTGGTGGCCAAGCAGGAGGTCTTGACGCTCAGAAATAAAACAAAAGGGTCCAAAAATTTTTCATTTTGCTTAATGAAACAAAAAAGATATTCAGAATTAATTTTAGAATTAAATTTAAGATTTCAAAGATTTATCAAGGATTGAATAACAAAAATTGTGAGACCTATGCTTCGCTGCATGAGGGGAAGTGAGGTCAAAAGACTGTCTTCCCGTTGACCACACCCTCCAAGGGATGGCACCTCCTTTATCTCCTTCCAACCTCAAAAGAAAAGAAAAATAGGGAAATTAAATGCTCCAAGGCTTTTTCTATTTTGGCTCCTACAATGACATCATGAACATTTTTATCATCAAGCCAGTCCTCCAATCGAAAGGCAGGTGTTCCATGACATCATAATGATGGTCTTGCTCTATAAATAGGGGTCAGGTGTGAAACCGACTTAATTGCTGTTTTGGATTCATCAACGCTACATGTGCCAGAGGATCTTCTAAAGCAGATTAACCAAGACCCAAGATGGGCTGTTGTACTAGTACTTTGTCTCCCTGGTAAGTATGTCCACTATGCCATACAGTGTCCACACCTAGCTTTCCTTGGTCTACTACTAGGCAAATTTTTTGGTGTGTTAGTGCACTTGTCTTTGGTGAGGTCCAACCTGTATTTTTTGTCTCTCATATATGAGTGTCAATGTGACTGTCAGTGTCTGTTGTTACTGACACATGATCGCTTCCGGTAAACTAGTTATATTAGCCAGTTTCCCCAAAATACATTTCAAGCAGATTTCTGTTTTGATGGCCAGAGTAGATGGTACAGTTTAATTTGAGATACTGCCAGTGAACAACTTTGTTAAAAGTAGAGAAACAAGTGAAGTGAGGAGGAGGGGGGTTGGGGGGATTCTCAGGGATCAGTAATATTGCACAATTGTGCAAGTGTTGTGGTATAAGTGAGGAGGAAGTAAGAGACAAGTGACAGAAGAAAGATGGCATAGTAGAAATTACATTTGTTTCCATTTTGACAGCTGCGATGATACTGAGGTGTCCGAGGATGGGAGCAGGAGCGCAGAGGAGGAGTCAGGGGAGTATGACCTCCCCTTTCCCCCCAGTTCCCCCAGGGGTTTATGCGGTGGGTAGATTCTGGGTGACCCTGATGCCGGAGGGAGACACGCCCCCCCCCCCTCTGAGTAGTGAGTGAAGGTCAAAATAGCCTGGATTGTATAATCCCATGCAATCTTGTACGTAGAAGTGAAAAGCAGAGACCAGGGGTCTCATTTATAAAGCTTGCGTACGCACAAAACGGGGCTGAAAATGTGCGTACGCCAGTTTTCACGCAAAGTCAGTGATTTATAAAAAACAAACTTGGCGGTAGAATGTGCGGTCCTCCACGCAAACTATGACCCTCCCGTAAACCTACGCACTTTTTGGAGACAGTGGGAATTGGAGACACATACTGCAAAAAGTCGGAGAAGCTATAACTCGTAATATTTATGCATTTTGTTCTCACACACATTGACTCAATTTATGATTATAATGAAGATGAAATACATCAGTGTTATTTGAGCTTGAACTGCGTGATAATTGTTCCATACACATCTTGTACAATGCAACTCAAATTTGTAATCAATATTCAGCGCTGTCTGTCTCACAATCAGATTGTCCTTTTACCGCAGTGTAGGAGGCTGAAATGCATGTAACTACAGAACACAAAGTATAACTAAATATATTTATTTAATACTGTGCATATATCATCATATGTCAAAAACTGGAAATACAGTTGTTAAGCTCCCGCGCAATCACTACACTTATTAGACTTCAGAATCAGAATTCGTTTTTAATCGCCATGTAAGATACATAAACACGGAATTTACTACTGCAGTTGTTACCGCTTCTTCTCCGGTTCTGGCACTTGGCGCTGTCGCACTAGTGTTGTTTTTTGTTTGCCTTGATTCACCGTGAAAAAGAATCACCTGCCAGGTTCATGCATGAGAATGATACTAGATTAACATTCATGAGGTCCTTTGCATTGACCATTTATGGTTAAAAATGGGCGTGTTCAGGGCGGGGTGCAATGATACTTTATGTACGCACACTTGCGGTTAAGATGTGATTTATAAAGCGAACATTGCCTACAGGTGTGCGTACGCACGGTTTTATAAATCTGAATTTTTGTGTGCGTACGCCAATTTACGCTTTTGGGCGTACGCACACTTTTAGTAAGAGTTCTACGCACTCCTTTATAAATGAGACCCCAGGTCCGGTAGAAACTCCTATCTAAGACCTTACTTAGTCTTACTGAAATATCACAGGTTTCCAAAAACATAGGTACATCCAGATTTATATTGGACTTGTCAACATAAATACCTAAATAGTTAGTAGATTGGACTTCCTATACGTGATCCTTTTATGTGTAGTGGGGTGTATGAAGGTGGTCTTCATAAATCGCTACGAATGGAATGGATGTATCTCATATCTAATTTAACAGGGCACCACCTCTATTTTTGGAAAGGAATTGAGGAAAACCTTGTGTGAATAAAGTATATAATAGCCTCTTAATGATCAGTCTCATAATGATCTGGAGTCATGTGCATACTTATCCGGACTATCCGACTGAGAGCATCCCGTAATTTTTCAAAATTAAAGACTCTTATTCATTAGCGATTAAGGGTGCAGCGCCCCTCCAGCGCCCCTACAGCCGATGGCGCTCTAGGCGACCGCCTATATCGCCTATGCCTAGAGCCAGCCCTGCCAAGAATGAGTTATTTGTAACAAAGAGGAAGGGAGTTACATTAAAACACATTACAAACACGACATTTAAAGAGAAGTTCACACAGTTCCAATCCTTTTAGTGTCCAATAAGCAGTATTGTCTTTGTGAGATGTTTGTAATACATTAAATGTCTGTTTTGGGGATAAATCCTCCGTTCAGACTTGTGAACCAGTTATTCCAAGGCCTGCCTGGCCTTTCAGCACTGGTTTCATCAGTGTCTCACTGACAAGGGAAGGGTCTGGAGTGGAGACCCCGGCTGTGGCTGTGACTTTGTGTCCTTGGGCAACGCACTTCACCCTACTTGCCTTAGGGAGAATGTCCCTGTACTTTGCTTTGGATAAAAGCGTTTGCTAAATGACTCAATGTAAATGTAAAATGTATTCTCTGTATAGTCCCTCTATATAGCCCCTCTGTATAATTGCAGTTCACAACAGCAGCAGGGTAAAGTACAGCACACAGAGTTGCAGGGTAATATAACAATAACAATAAGGGAGTCATGATATAGTACTGCATTTAAAAAAAAGTCAAGTATGTAAGCAAGTGAGAAACTAGAAGAAGCAGCTCACAGCAGGCCACCCTGAGGATGAAAGACGAGCGTCCAAAGACTTTCCTTGTAAGTCTACTGGTACAGACTGGACAGTGTAAAACATGTGACCAGTGTGGTTGCACAGTCTTTGCATAGACACACTGGCACACCCATATACACACAACATTAAACTAATAGCAGCACTATCTTGTGTCTTCAGCACCAAGCAGCAGGCAGGACCTGCCTCTGGCTCGCAGGTCAGGGAGAAACCAGCTGAACGGTCTGCGTTAGCGAGGGCGTTGAGAAACACCTTCAGGAGGCAGAGCAAGCCCCAGGCCCAGCATATGTGAAGCCCTTTGTGACTGCTTGTTTATACAAATACATTTTGATTTGAGATGAGATACATTTTTTGTCATTATATAAGTACAAGTACAGGTACAACAAAATTGCAGATACAGAGCCGCAGCATATCCACGCGTCGCCACTGACTTCTTCTGATGAGGAGAGATGCGGGATAAGCAACCAGTACAAATCTACGTGTGTGCGTTTATGTGTATAACAACAATCTGGCGAAGGCGCTGGATGGCATGTAGGCTTATCAGTGTAGATGAAGTTTGTGTGTTCGTAGAATCTGTGTTGGCGCAACCAGTCTGTTCCCAGCCTTGGAGCCAGAACATCTTGCACCTGCGAAGACGGTCCCCACAGAATGGAAGGGGGGGGGGGGGGGGGGGGGGGGTAAGGGATGAGGATTGTGCAGAGACTTCACTCCTCCAATCTTCTAAGGGGTGGGGGGGGGGGGGGGGGAAGAGCAGCAACGGTTCCTGGCACGGCCGTGCCACAATTAGGAAAATTGTGATCCAATCTCAATTGCCCGTAGAGTAAAGATATCACACTCTACAAGCAAAGTCCTGATCCAAATGGTTAGGGTCGGCTCGGGGAATGAACCCGGGTCGCCGATTTGGCAGGCCAGTGATGTAACCACTAAGCTAGAGTCAGTGAGACCCAAATGCAGAGATTGAAAACTAGGGGTTTTAATGATCAGTAATACTCCACAAACACTCAGAAGATACAAAAAGTCAAAACCAAAAATAATCCACAAAAGTTCAGAAGATACAAAAAGGCAAACCAAAAAAGAATCCACAAAAGCTCAGAAGATACAAAAAGTCTTAGGAAGTCCTAAAACTAACAAAAAGTTCAGCCAAAAAAAGAGACTTCCAAAAAGCAAAAAAAACTAAGGAGGTAGCAAAACAAGAACAACGGCAAGGATTTAGACCAGGCAAAACTATCAGGGAGCTTACCAAAAACGCAGACTTGTGACACAAAGACCGAGTGATGAACAAAGGAAAAGGCAGAACTTAAATACACAGACCAATTGATCACATGACAACACAATTGACCACAGGTGGTAGGGCAACAAAATAGAGGGAAACATAATGAGAGGGGGGGCAGGAACACAACTGATCAGGCACATGTGTACCAAGACAGAAATCTAAACAAAGAAAAGTGATATGTGCTCAACAGTGATCCCTAGTGGCCAAAAAGAGTCAAAACCTTAACACAAATGTCTCTCAGTGTCTCGAACCTTCAAATTCTGTTGGTCAATGCGTTCCATACGTTGGTCAATACGTTCCACAATGCCTTGCAGAGCCGCCAGCTTCTCTTCTACGCGTTGTACAGCCACGCTTTGGAGTCCAACAGCTCTGCCCATCACTTCAATCAATTGGGGCAGCTTGAAGGGGCCTTTAACGGCTGCCACAGTCTTGATAATTTTTCGATATCCCAGGGCAACGCCTAATCCAATCAGCAGAAACCCGGCAATCATAGTTCCCAATATTTAGAGATCCTCGACATCCTCGACAGATAATTCAGTCAAGCACACAATGCGCCACTCACCCCATGAGTCCATTGTGTACCCGGCTGGGTTTGACCTGTCGGGGCAGTTTGGTTCCCCCGACCCACAAGGTCTTCTTGAATATACGGTGTCAATTGCGCCAAGTGACCAGCTGAGCAAATCCATCTTTCCGCTTAGAAGGTTATCTGAGTTAAGTTTCTCCAGCAGACAGACGCGCGAGTAAAGGAAGAACAGGGAGGGTGCAGAGCTAAGAAAAATGCGACCGCCTCCACCGAGAGCAAGAAGAGAAAGCACTGATTTGCACTGATAAATGTCATAAACATGACAAAATAAATCGTCTGAATTGGGCTTTATTCAGGTAAAAGGTGGAGGAAACTCAATGTAAACGTGTGATTAAAAGGCATTAAACACAGTAGAACGTATAACATTGTAGCAGAGTCTCCACACGACCCTTCCCTTGTTATGAGACACTGATGAAACCAGTGCTGAAAGGTCAGGCAGGCCTTGGAATAACTGGTTCACAAGTCTGAACAGAGGATTTATGTTTATCCCAAACATTTAATGGATTACAAACATCTCACAAAGACAATACTGCTTATTGGACACTAAAAGGATTGGAACTGTGTGAATTTCTCTTTAAATGCTGTGTTTGATCTAATGTGATGTTTAATGTAACTCCCATCCCCTTTGTTGCAAATAACTCATTCTTGGTATCTAGATGATCGGGCAAAACTAACAATGACATTTCTGAATGTTACAATTGTTAGTTATGGAAGTCAAGAGCTCCCACAAGATACCCACTCCAGAGACCCTTTCACAACTACATGCCAATCCCAGCATGGGACCATCTTCAGATAAGGGAGCCCAAACCCCCCTTATCTTACCTAGTATAAAAGCCCAAACCGAGAATTATTCTCCCTATTTCGTCCGGATTATTCTGAGGATAGGAACCTTTGAATTTACCTGATATATTGAGCAAACAACCCTCTTTCGTCCGGATTATTCTGAGGATAGGAACCTTTGAATTTACCTGGTATATTGAGCAAACAACCCTCTTTCGTTCGGATTATTCTAAGGAACAACAACCTTGGATTTATCTGTTATAATGAGCAACAACCTTCCAACAACCAAGAACTATCACGGAGTTTAAGGAACACTTCCTTTTATTTCTTGGACACCACAAGGAAGATCAACTCTACCTTTCTTCAACGGACAAAGTAACTGTGACTAGCTAATTTCTTACGCGTAGACATTGGCATAGTGTGGTGAACTGTAACTGATTTAAATTTAGTCTTCCTGTCGTTAGCATATTTGACCATAACTGTCCTTTGCCTCCTTAGGCCAATACTCCCCCTCTCTCCTTGTCTTTCCCTGTCTGTTTTTCATTTGCTTTAAATAAACCCTTTTTGTATACAAATCTCGGTCATCGGATCTGCACTAATTCTAAGGAACTACATGACTTCAGGTTATGAGACTGATCAAGAGGCTATTATTTGTTAATTACCCATAAGGTTTTCCTCAATTCCTTTCCAAAATAGAGGTGGTGCCCTGTTTATTAGAGATGAGACACATCCATTCCATTCGTAGCACAATTTATGGAGACAATCCTTAGACCACTACAACATGTTAACAAATTAAACCCATTTCACTATGCATGTACCATTCCAAGCCAACAGGCCTAGTTATTCAAGATCAAAGAGCGTCACCCAAAGACAACTGTGTTGCCATTATGTCGGTACTCTCAGATCCAGTCAGTGTTTTTAGTTAGACAAATGCGTCACGTAACACCAGTTTATTAAAGGGTTGGTGGGAATGGGAGTGAAGGTGCGTGTGTGGTCCCCAGGTGTCGGGGAAGGTAAGGGTCCGGGCTCACTCACCACCAGTCTGGAAGTCCTGGAGGAACACACACACACACACAAACAGCAGGGCAGGTGGAAACAGAGCAGCGGTACATTTCAGGGGTCTCATTTATAAAGGAGTGCGTAGAATTCTTTCTAAAAGTGTATGTACGCCCAAAAGCGCGTATGCACCTGTAGGCAATGTTCACTTTATAAATCACAGCTTAATCACAAGTGTGTACGTAAAGTATCATTGCACCCCGCCCTGAACATGCAAATTTTTGACAATAAATGGTCAATGCAAAGGACCTCATGAATGCTGATCGAGTTTATAAGGACCCTGGCATGCGATTGCTTCTCACGTGAATCATGGAGAACAAAAAAACAAAGATTCTCAGACACCGAAGTCAATGTTCTAATTGGCGAGGTGGAGGCTAGAATTTTACTTAAAATACTGAGGGAGCATTACGCGGGAAGCAAGCCGCGAATCATTAACATGTACACGTCGCTAATGAAGCTACAAATGAAAGAGATGGAAACTGTGATGGACTATTTGATTAGGGCTGAGAGCCTCATTCAGCATTAAGAGAGGCAGGGGAAACCCTGAGGGATGGACTAATCGTAGCAATGGTGCTAGGCGGGCTACCAGACTCATTCAAGCCGCTAGCTGTGCATGTGACACAGAACGAGGATAATGTCACATTCGCAGACATAAAGAGAAGACTGCGAGTTTATGAAGAGTCCGAGAAAATGAAAATGACAGAACCGACGAAAGACAACGTGATGAAGACGCACGTAAGACAGGGCAAAGGCCAAAGCAGGGACACAGGACGCGAAAATGCTACAGAAAAGTGTGGTGCAGTTACTGTCAGAACGCCACTCATACCGAGTCTCTGTGCAAGAAGAAGCATGGACAAGATGGCGCCAGAAAGTTTGCGGAGAAGCAAGATGGAGACCACAATTCCCTCTTCATGGCCAAGCATGTCCAGCGAGAAAGAGCACCGGACAACGTCAAGACGAAAGGGATTATGGTGGATGCGGGATCGACTTCGCACATCGTGAACGACACAAGCAAGTTCGAGAGCTTCGACCATTCGTTACAGCCCAGCATACACTCCGTGGAGTTGGCGGACGGAAGCAAGTGCAGCTTGTATTACTTACCTACTGTTGAGAATGATGATGACCAATGTAAATTGTGCCATGATGTACAGACCTGGCATCAGATATAAGGTCATTGTAATTTTGAGGATGTGAAGAATTTGCAAGGTGTGGTGAGGGGCATGGAGATTAAGGGAGGCTCATCTGGGTTGAATCATACATGTGAGGTGTGCACACAAGGAAAATTCACACAGACACGAAATAGGGAGCCAGATAGGAAAGTAAAAAGGCCCCTAGAGTTAGTACACACTGATTTAGCAGGCCCCATTAAGCATGGAAGGGCACCGATATGTGCAGTCATTTACAGATGATTACTCAGGCACTATGTTTGTGTACTTTCTCAAGTTCAAGAGTGATACAGTCCAGGCCACAGAAAAGTTATTGGGAGACGTAGCCCCCTACGGGCAACTCAAGTGTATCCGTTCAGACAACGGCAATGTCGTGACTTTCAGACAGTGTTGACCAAAAACAGGATTAGACATGAGACGTCTGCACCTTACTCACCCCACCAAAATGGCACTGCAGAAAGAGGTTGGAGAACACTCTGTGAGATGGGTAGATGCCTACTGATTGAAAGCGGGTTACCTGGTAACTTGTGGAACTATGCTGTTCAGATGTCAGCATATGTGAGTAATAGGTGCTACAATAGGCGCACAAAGAAGACAGCATACGAACTGTTCACAGGCAACGTACCTAATGTGTCTAAATTACAGAAATTCGGATCTACATTTTTGCTTACAAGCAAGAGAAAGGCAAAATGGATTCCCGATTTAATGAAGGGGTTTTTCATAGGTTATGACAAAAACAGCCCGGCATACCTAGTGTATTACTCAGACACAGAGAAGGTCCAAAAGCACAGGTTGGTGAAATTCATAACTAAAATGATAAATGGAAAAAAAGGGCACTCAGATAGCTGAGTGTGGGGATATACGTACCATGGTTGACAACTGATGAGAGGGTTGATGAGAAACTGGAAAATGCACAAGGTCAGAGTATTCAGAGTGGTGATGCTCGTGCTTCACCTGAAAAGACTGAACATACCCAGCCAGGTGAAGTCACAGTGACTGCTAGCCTAAAGAACCCACCAAGAACCAGAAGGAGACCGGCTTAGCTACAGGACTATGACATGGGTTTCAAAGAAGACAATCTAAACACTTCCATGGACTTTTGTTACAGGGCAGTGTGCGATGTGCCTTGCACCTACCAGGATGCCGTTGCGTCAACCAAAGCAAAGCAGTGGAAAGCTGCTATGAGAGATGAGGCGCAATCTCTCAAGGAGAATGAAGCCTTCACCCTGACCCAGTTGCCACCAGGCAATAAGACAGTGGGGGGTAGATGGGTTTATGCACTGAAAACAGAAATGGATGGGTCTAACAAATACAAGGCAAGGTTTGTAGCAAACGGCTACAGTCAGAAACAAGGTATAGATTACGATGGAACATTCTCATCCTCAGCTGACATGATGAGTGTAAGGGTCGTGATGCAAAAAGCAGCCCAGGATAACCTAGTGTTATACCAGATGGATGTTAAGACAGCTTATCTGCACGCTCCAATAGATTGCAAAATTTACATGGAGCAACCTGAGTTTTTTTTGTTGAAGAAATCGGATATGGATGAAAAACTAGTATGCAAACTACAGAGATCCATTCATGGTTTAAAACAGTCAGGCATGAATTGGAATGCAATGTTACATACATGCTTGGTTGAAAATGATTTTGTGCAAAATTCTGCTGATACATTTGTGTATACATGGGAAAGAAATGGTGAAAAGGTAATCCTAATCATTTGGGTTGATCTCATCATTGCTGCAAACAATGATAATGTGATGAAGAATGTCAAGTGCATGCTTATTGAAAGGTTTAAAATGAAAGACATGGGAAAACTCAAACATTTCCTGGGAACTGATTTTGAACAGACAGATGGTGTAGTGAACATTTTACAAGATACATTTGTAAGGTTCTAGACAGATTTGGCATGCAGGATTGCAAACCTAGAGAAACACCATGTGAACCAAAACTTGAGTAGGCAGTGTAGTATTAGAGGTAATACGGTAATACGCGGGAACGTTCGGTAGACATGTAACCTAGGCAACGAGGGCAGGGGGCCATTAAAAGAACGGAGTTCATACCATGCAGTCACGTCTCTACGAGTCTCCTTGATATATTAATATGTGTTGCAAGGCCAACTGAACATGGTGTCATAAGTGAAGACAAGACAGTGAGCTGCAAAGTGGTAGTGGTATTCGCTGAGTTAGGTTAGATAGGCCAGTCAGTGAGTTAGCGTTAGCAGCTTGACAGCGGGAGCAACGATGGCTCAGTACCAAGTTAAGCCTCCGGAGCCGTTTTCGTTCAAGGCAGAAGAGTGGACGAAATGGATAAAACGATTCGACAGATTTCGCATCGCGTCTGGGATGGACGCTCAGGACGGGGGAAATCAGGTCAATGCGTTGATTTACACAATGGGAGAACAAGCAGAGGACATTGTAGTTTCCCTACATTTGAACGCAGGAGAGGCGGGAGACTATGGTATCGTGAAAAATAAGCTGGACGCACATTTTGTAACGCGGAGGAACATTATATTGGAACGGGCTAAGTTCAACCAGAGGCAAAAAGAGGTCGGCGAGTCAGCAGACAGCTTCCACACCGCGCTGCATTGCCTTGCTGAGTACTGCGGATACGGTGCTCTACACGACGAAATGGTGAGAGATCGTCTAGTCGTGGGCCTGAGGGATAAACGCCTTTCGGAACAGTTGCAGATGGACCCTGAACTGACGTTGGTGAAGGCAATTAACAAGGCACGACAAAGTGAGCAGGTAAAGAAGCAACTTGAAATGCTCAAAACAAACTTTAAAGCAGAAGCCAGTAGCACTCAGCTAGACAGTATGCAATCGTGGCAGCGCAACGGCTCAAAGCAAAGCATGCAGCGGGATGGGCAGACATTTCATAAAAGGACACTGGAAAGACAAACACAATGTAACAGATGCGGGGACACACGAGGGCATCAGCAGTGTCCAGCTAGAAAGGCTGTGTGTAACCAGTGCGGAAAGAAAGGACATTATGCTAGAGTCTGCCAAGCTAAGAAGAAACCGGGAGTTCATGTAGCTGCAGTGACCGAGGAAGACAGCGATGAGGAATACAGCGATGAGGACGCCGCGTTCTTGGGCTCTGTGGAGTCCACAGGTGCCTGCCCATGGATGACGGAGGTTAGGGTGGACAATCAAAAATCAGTGTTTAAGATAGACACTGGAGCAGATGTCACTGCAATCCCAGCAAAGATGTACACCCAGGGCCAGTTCAGCAAACTTTCCAGAGCCACAAAAACTCTTTATGGACCAGGAGGGACAGCATTAAAGGTGAATGGAAAATTTACAGCTACTCTCAGTAAGGGTGACAAAAGCACTCAAGAGGAAGTTTATGTTGTGGATGGGCTACGTACGCCACTCCTGGGTGGACTAGCGGCCATGACACTTCAACTGGTTGCTCGTGTGAATAACATAAGCCTGGATACTAAAGAGACTGTGAAAAGAGAGTTTCCAAATCTTTTCTCTGGACTAGGGAAAATGGAGGGAGAGTACACCATTGTGCTGGAGCCTGGAGCAAAGCCCTTTTCTCTCTCCACCCCGCGACGCATATCCCTCCCACTCATGCCAAAGCTGAGAGAAGAGCTCACTCGCATGGAGCAACAAGGAGTGATTTCAAAGGTGGAGGAGCCTACAGCATGGTGTGCACCCATGGTTGTGGTGCCCCAGAGCTCTGGCAGAGTCAGGATTTGCACCGACCTCACGGAGCTGAACAGGTCAGTGATGAGGGAGAAGCATCCGCTACCATCTGTTGAGCACACTTTAGGACAGCTTGCAGGAGCCAAGATCTTTTCTAAACTCGATGCCAATGCTGGATTCTGGCAGATTCCGCTGTCCAAAGAATCCTCCCTTCTCACCACCTTCATAACACCATTTGGGCGGTATTGCTACAACCGCCTCTGTTTTGGAATTTCATCCGCTCCAGAGCACTTCCAAAAACGCATGTCTCGCATCCTGGAGGGCCTGGAAGGTGTTGTATGTCAGATGGACGATGTGCTCATATGGGGTGCCACGCAGAGTGAGCATGATGAGAGGCTAAGGAAGACATTGACACGTCTGCAGGAGGCAGGGGTGACACTCAATGACAAATGTGACTTCTCAAAGAGCAGGATAAAGTTCCTGGGACAACTTATCGACGCCACTGGCGTCAGTGCAGACCCTGACAAGGTGGGCGCTGTGAAAGCCATGGCAGAGCCCAGTAATGTCAGTGAGGTGAGGCGCTTCTTGGGAATGACCAATCATCTGGGAAAATTCCTGCCTCACCTGGCGGAGAAAACGCGCCCTCTCAGAGATTTATTGCGGAAATCAAACATGTGGGCCTGGGGTCCACAACAGCAGCAAGCCTTTGAACAGATTAAGGCTGAGCTTACAACACCGCCAGGTCTTGCCCTGTATGACCCAAATGCAGACACACTTGTCTCCGCAGATTCATCTTCATACGGCATGGGTGCTGTTCTCCTCCAGCGACGAAACGAAAAAGACTGGAAGCCGGTGGCATATGCTTCGAGAGCCCTGAGCAACACCGAACAGCGGTATGCTCAAATCGAAAAAGAAGCTTTAGCCACAACATGGGCCTGTGAGAGATTTGCAGAGTTCCTTATAGGAAAGGACTTCCACGTAGAGACAGATCACAAGCCTTTGGTTCCCCTGCTAGGCTCAAAGAGCCTGGATGAACTGCCACCTCGCATACAGCGTCTACGTATGCGGCTGATGAGGTTCTCTTACACCATCTCACATGTGCCAGGCAAGGACATCGCCACCGCTGACGTGCTCTCCAGAGCGCCAATCGAGTACACGGCGGAGGGCTTACGGGAAGAAGAGGTTAGCCTGTACGTGGACACGGTGATGGCAAACCTGCCAGCTACAGACAAAAGACTGAAAGAAATAGAAACACATCAGGACAAAGACCCTGTATCCCACACACTGAAGAGATACTGCAAGGAGGGCTGGCCTGATAAATTCTCCATACAAACAGCATTCCGTCCCTACCTGCCGTTCTCAGGTGAGCTAACAGTTAATGAGGGTTTGCTACTTTACGGCTGTAGAATAGTAATTCCAGTGTCACTTAGAGCAGAGATGCTGAACAAACTGCATGAGGGCCACCTGGGACTTACTAAATGCAGAGAGAGGGCCAGGCAATCCGTGTGGTGGCCAGGCCTTAGCAAAGATCTGACACAACTGATAGAGAACTGTGATGTATGCAGTCGGGAGAGAACCAACTTTAGAGAAACACTGCAACCCACTGAGTTCCCAGCAAGACCATGGTCCACTGTGGGGGCAGATCTATTTCAGACGGAAAATAATAAGCACTATCTGGTCATTGTAGACTACTTTTCCAGATTCTTTGAAGTAGCCAAACTCACACATACAACATCTGAGGTGGTGGTGGAGCACTTCAAATCCATATTTGCACGTCATGGCATACCAGATGTGGTGCGCTCAGACAATGGGCCACAATTTGCATCCGAGTACTTCAGGAAGTTTGCACGAGAGTGGGGTTTCACTCATGTCACATCCAGCCCCCACTTCCCACAAAGCAACGGTGAGGCCGAGCGGGCCGTTAGGACAATCAAAGCTATCCTGAAGAAATCCAGTGACCCTTACCTTGGCCTCATGGCCTACCGGGCCGCTCCTCTGGCGAACGAACACAGTCCAGCAGAGCTCCTTATGGGCAGAAACATTAGAACACCTGTCCCTGTCATCCCATCTCAGCTTAACCCAGGCTGGACAGACATGAACAGTCTAAAAATAACTGAACAAGCATACAGACAGAAGCAGAAACTGAACTACGACCGTCGTCACAGAGCTCGAAACCTGCCACTCCTCCGACAAGGTGACCATGTGTGGGTCAAGGACATCCGTGAGAGAGGCACAGTGGTGTCAAATGCAGGCACTCCAAGATCCTATAATGTGGAGACACCTAGGGGCACGTTGCGAAGAAACAGGTACCATCTCTCGCCCACACCTATTGCACCAGCAACACGCACCGACTTACCTGAGGATGGTGCATCCACTGCGGTGAACACACCCGTCACACCTGCAAATCCTTGTGACTCGGGGCAGCAGACACCAGTAAAAGAAGGACCTGTTCCTTCCAGAGTGAGAGTACCACCAGTGTACCTAAAAGACTATGACTGTACTTAAGAGACTAATGGCGCTTTTCCACCGCATGAAATCAGCTTGCCTCGCCTCGCCCCTACTCGCATTTTGGGCGTTTCCACCGCAGTTCCATGGTACCTGGTACTTTTTTTACCTGGCTAGCGGGTACTTTTTTGGTACCTTCTTGCTCTAGGTACCAGGCGATCTTAAGTCGAGCTAAAAGGTGACGTCGGCAGACGGCCGGCCATTGATTGGCCAGAAAGTGTGACGAAGTCACGAGAGCGACTTAAAGCAACAGCGCCGCAGCTAATACTTATTACTATCAGATACAGTCCATTACACCAACAGTCTACAAGCTTTTTAAAAGTCAGATAAGTTACAAAAGACTAGTTCGTCAACATGGCTAAAATTATAATGTGGGTTCTGTCCACTTGTGGGTTGCGTTGGTGTTATTTACGTCGCGTACAAAAAGACGTCAGGGCCTACGTCACGCCCCTTTCGCCGAGTACCTTTTTGAGGTACAATTTGCGGTGGAAAACCACCCGTGTTAACTACCAAACCGAGTATAGTCGGGTAGAGTCGTGCTACATTTGCGGTGGAAAAGCGCCATAAGTCCACGATGGAAGAGAAAAGAGAAAGTGATGTGCAAATGTTGTAAATGTTGTTGATGCTTGTTAGAGTATCTATTTGTTGAAATTGAAAATGCAACTGTTTACATTTGACATGATATTCTAGTTCCAGTAAGACTGACATAAAGGTTAAAAGTTTATGAGATTAACATAAAACAGTCTTAGTTTAAAAACCTGTTTGCTTGAATAGATGCAAGTGTTTAGTTAAACTCTCAAGAGGAGTGAAAGAAATAATTCATGTTTTTCGACAGGAGTTTATTGTTTTGTTATGCAATCTCTAAGACGGCATTCTTAAGTCAGAAAGGGGGATGTAGTATTAGAGGTAATACGGTAATACGCGGGAACGTTCGGTAGACGTGTAACCTAGGCAACGAGGGCAGGGGGCCATTAAAAGAACGGAGTTCATACCATGCAGTCACGTCTCTACGAGTCCCCTTGATATATTAATATGTGTTGCAAGGCCAACTGAACATGCAGAGAATGCAGAAAAAATGCAGGAACCAAGAATATACAGGGAGGCAGTTGGACGTTTAATTTACTTGTCCAAATGCACTAGACCGGACATTCGTTTTGTGGTCAGTAAACTCTCCCAGCACTTTGCTGAACCAACTGTTGAGCAGTGGAACACAGTTAAACATGTATTCAGATACCTCAAAGGTACAATGCAAAAGGGGTTGTATTTCAGGAGAAATGACGAAGGAAAACTAGGCCTAAGAGTTTACAGTGATGCTGACTGGGCATCAGATTCGGTCGATAGGAGAAGTACGTCAGGCTATTGTGCCAGTCTTAGTGAGGGTAGCTCTTTGATTTCCTGGAAAACAAGCAACAGTGGCTTTATCGACCTGTGAGGCAGAATATATGGGTGAATATACGAGTGAGCAAGCCAGCGATTCCCAAAGACGTCAGTTTTTTACTCGTTTTTCGAACTTGTGGCGGCAGCATTGTACATTGAGAATGAGAGAATTAAAAAAAATATATATAAAATATATACAATAAAATATATATATATATCCGAAATTGATCTGGGGCTATTCATAAAACATCCGGGGCTAAAGCCCCGGACGCCCAGGGCTAACGACGCCACTGCTTGAGGCAATACAGCGAAAGCTATATTTCTTTTGGATTTACCTTCACCGGGGATGCAATGGCGCCAACTCCGCTGAGCATGGTGTGTGGTGAGAAGCTTTCCAAAAGCTCCATGGTGCCAAGCAAGCTTAAGCGCCATCTTCAAACTAAACACCCTTCCGTTCATAGTCCGTTGGACTATTTTGTACGCTTACGTACAAACAATGAGAAACAGGCAACTTTTTTGAGTAAAACCACAAAGGTAAACGAGAAAGCCCTCAAAGCTAGCTACCTTGTTGCGGAACTCGTAGCTAAATCAAAAAAGCCCCACACTGTGGCAGAATCATTAATACTGCCTTGTAAAGCCATTGTTAATGAGATGTGTGATGACAGTGACAGCACGCTTCACCGACGGTATCCAGCGCCAGGCTGCTGCATAGACTGCCTTTTAATACTGGTCGGTGGGGGGGACCGACCGACCAGTACCAATCTATAACTGTCAGTACTGGAGGCTGTTGGAGAGGATACGGGACTGTTAGGCGTGGGAGCAGGGCCCACCATGGTCGGCTATTGCCCAAGACTACTCCCCTCTTTGTGGTGACTTTGCTGTGACTTTGCTGTGATGTTGTGGTGACTTTGCTGTACTCTGCCGTTAGGGTTAGGGCTTTGTTGTGGGTCCTTAAGTACCTTGCTGTGGGGTGATATTGTTCTGTGGGGGGGCTTGCTGGTCAAGCATAGCTGGCCAGTAAGGGGGGTCTATGTCCAGCACCTAGAGGGGTCCCAATTACAACTGTTCTGTGCCACAGTCCTGCCTTTTTGTAAGAATAAACTTGAATAAATCTACTCTGTGTCTCGGTATTGTCTGATCTGGGAGGTTCTGTGTTTGAGCGTGCTGCTAGGCGCGACATGAACAGTATAATCAGAATATACAGGGTACAAAATGTGAAAGAGTACATGGCTCACTTTTACTTTTTTAATTTTCTACCTCTGTTGTATACTACAGTATGTAAACTAAACGAATACGAATAGCTTCTGCACCATCAGTACTTGTATTTTTTTATACTGAGGGTGGAATTTCACATTATTTAGAAGGGCCTTCTGAACTCCAGATGTAAATGTTGATTCCTGTCTGTCTCCTAAACCTGTAGATACACATTTGCGTAACACCAGTTAATCAAAGGACGTCTATTCCCAGTTTGAATGTTAAAAGGTGTGCAGATCACTTTCCAAAGAGTGGTTTGATCACTACGTTCAGGGGTCTCCAATCCTGGTCCTCGAGGGCCGCTGTCCTGACGGTTTTAGATGTTTCCCTGCTCCAGCACACCTCCACAGAGCTTGAATCAGGTGTGCTGGAGCAAGGAAACATCTAAAACTGTCAGGACAGCCAGCGGCCCTCGAGGACCAGGATTGGAGACCCCTAAATGTGCCCCCACCTAATGTCTAGACGGTGATATTAGAGGAGGGCACTGATGGGATCTTTTCTTTTTGGAGCTTGTGTTTTGTATATTACAACTGATCATTTTGCTTGTCTATATATATTTTCAGGAAGAAGAGAAGCAGGTTGCCAATGTGGACATTGCCAAGGTGGACCTGCCAATGTGGACACACCAGTGGAAGGGGTAATATTTTTGACAGTATCTATTGGTCAGATACCGTTGGTGCATTAGCTATGGTATCATCTTTTTTTCTTTTCCATAGGACTCAATTGAAGTTCGCATTCTTCACAATTAAAGACATGCAGCAGAGTGGACCTGCAACCTACCATCCTTTGTGGACCTGAGGTGATTGTGGCCGGCTCCTCCCACCCAGGACACCCTCTGCTTCAGCTGCTCCCGTCTGGCAGGAGGCTGCGGTCCATCAGGACTAAAACCTCTCGCCATAAGAACAGCTTCTACCCTTCGGCCATTGCACTCTTCAATAGGGACAAGGACTCTGACTGACTTTGCCACAAACTCCAACACCCCCTCCCCCCCCCCCCCCCCCCCCCCCCCCCCCCGATCCAGCATCCCACTGCACATGCCACTTTTGCACACAACACCTCAAAACCCCTTTTGACACCTTAAAATAACTTACTGCTGTGTTTGCACCACTGTTTTGTAATACTGTGTAAACCCCCCCCCCTGACATTTTTACACCATATTTTTATTGTACAATACTCTGTTCTTGTTAAATATGTTCTCATGTTGCACTTCCCTGCTAATGTAAAATCTGTGTTTGTATAACTTACATAGCCATTAAAACAAATTCTGATTATGAGTGGGTTGATTCTAAGAACTGTTCTCTGTCAAAGTGGACCTGCCTGGCATCCTGGGCATGGGGGAAGAGAACCAGGCTAAGGTAGTATGGGAGGGTGTGGAATGACCTAGAAAAGGAAACGATCCTGGAGCCCTTCAAGTTCACATTTCACAACACAGAAGAGGTTGCAATACTGTGCAGAAATAATGGACCAAAGAAAATATTTGGCCTATTCTGAATGTCAAACAGCTAAATTAGTTTATTGTCTGCGAGAATAAAGTCAAATCATATTGTGACTTGGTGTGTTTTACATGTTATCATTGATCATTTAATAATTCGCTTGGATTATACTGTACATATCAGCACAAACACATAATTGGCATAGATGTACCTATGCTAGATACACCTCCATCAGAAGCACAGACTGCCTTCTCACCTTCAAAAGAAGGCTTAAAACTCACTTATTTGGAGAATTTAATGGCATTTAGGAATAGGATGGCACTTCACATAATCTAATGTTGTTTAGAACTATTTGTTGGTCCCCATATGGTGACTTGCCAGTGTTGTTGTTGTATGTCTTGCTTCATGTTCACAATCGTTGTGTTATGCATTTATAGTTCTTCCCTTGGCAGTTATTGTTTCTCATAATGTATGATTCACGATCTAAAAAACCCACATGACTGATGCTCTTTGTAGAAACCTCTCTTGTAAATCGCTTTGTATAAAAGCGTCTGCTAAATGAATGAATGCAAATGTAAATATAGAGCCAAACATGAAAAACAGCAAGGTTCAATGCCAATTTATTATTATTATTATTATGAAAAGGCAGTGAAGTATTGTATAGTACACAATAACATTTATAGGCCTATGAGATCTTGCGAAATGTAAGCTTATGAATAACAGTAATAACTTGCATTGAGATGTTATTCCTAACCTCCATTATTTTCAGTTATCAGCATTTTGACCTTCTCTTTTCAAGATCCTCAGCTTTGTAGTAGGCTACAAATACACTATTGAGCCCCGTGTCATATCACCCACCGTTTGTTTTTCGTTATGATTAACCCTCCTGTTATGTTCGTTTGTCAGGAACAGCAATAATGTTCCCGGGTCAATTTGACCCGGTGCATGTTTAAATATGTAAAAAAAATCAGAAACCCAAAAAATCCAAAAAATCTGTGTGAATATTTAATTACTAACTCCATTACTAACTATTCTATCAATATTTAGTGCAATGGTGTTTCTTACCTCTAACAATTAATGGTTCAATGAGGATAATTCCCTCGTTTTTCATTAAAAACATGCATGTAAAAAAAAATATATATGTTTCACCACTTGAATGCCACCAGCCTTTCATCCACTGTGATATTAAGGCCTGGGTTATAGAATAGTGGAGGTTGCTCTACCCACTTGTCCCACACAGTCCTAATAGCTGCCAGTTTGTCTCTGTCCCTTCTACTAGCCCTTGTCTCTCGATTATCAAATCGGATCACTCTGGAGAAAATGTGAAGACGTGGCTCGAAAATATAGTCCTGCCTGTCTCTGCATCCCACAGACTGGCTGTCGATTCATCCTTCGACTTATAGACCCCAGCAAGGATGAGGAGCCCCAAATATGCATCTAAATGTGTTTTGTCTAGCTCCTTCCAATTTTCCCCAAAAACACGCCTCCCTTCCAGATAAGTCATTTCCAGAATGACTGAATCTGAATATTGAATATTGAATCTGGCATGACCAGCTCAAAAACGGACTTGATATCAGTCACGAGTCATTGCCATCCTTGTGGGCCCTGGCACTGTCTTCATTATATTGTCTGCAGACAGTTTGGCCTGATGTGTATCTGGGGATGAAGACCACTGTATTTCAAACATTTTTGACATGAATGTCTTGCTTGGAGGAATAGGGATAGCAATTCCCTCATCTGGTTCAAAACCAGAATCATTAGAATCAGAATTTAGCTCAAGATGGTCTTCATCTTCAGACAAATCCTGTGCTGTCCACTGTCATGATCAATGATGACTTCCAGAGCCTCCTGGACTGTCATCCTTTTGCTTCTGCTGGTCATTTTGTAAAGGTTTGCCTGACAGAGTGTAATGTTGGTAGGACTTCCATGCAAATAATCTTTTATGTTTTGCCCCTCCCCTGTGTGCACTGAGTGTGTGCTCTGTGTGTGTGTGTGTGTGTGTGTGGGTGGGTGGAGTTTTCCCGCGAGAACACCTGCACCTTTGTGTGTGTGTGTGTGCTGTGTGTGCATTGAGTGTGTGTGTGTATATGTGTGTGTGTGTGTGTGTGTGGGGGTGTGGGGGTGTGTGTGTGAGTGAGTGAGTGATTGGAATGAAATATGTCTCACAGTTGCAAAGAAAAAAATCATAAAAATGTCATTTCTGACACCCTTTTACCTCCAGTTTGACTGCCGGGTCAAATTGACCCGAACAGTATCTATGTGATATAAACAATCAGGGGGTGGTTGCAAATATGTGACATGAACCATTTTCATATTACATGTTGATTACACTAATTAAGGCAAGCAGAAGAAGTTTCATACTGAAAAAATACTTGTAACTATTTTTCCTAGATATTCAAACTTTAAAACAGCTCTAAAAGAACATTGCAACTGTTTTTAACCTGATGCTTTTTATTTTTTTACTTTTATTTATTTAGCTGTATGTATTAGCTTGTTTTTATATAGCCTGTCATGAAGTGTAATTTTAGCATTATAGTGTAAATTGTGGTGTACTTTGTTTGTGTGTGTGTGTGGCCTTGTGCAAATTCTGCAACTTCTTTTCTGCTGCCTGTCTTGGCCAGGACTCCCTGTGAGAAGAGTAACTCAATGGGACCTTCCTGGTGAAATAAAGGTAAAAAAAAAAAAGAAAAATTGCGGGTCAATTTGACCCGGAACATAACAGGAGGGTTAAGTTGTACATTTACGCAGTGCAGTCATGGATGTATAAAGAATGGATACCGGATAGAAAAATGGCGGCCGTTGATTTCAATTGCCCTGTCCCAATACCCGCACTACGCCCTTGCGCCCTTTTGTGAAGTGCGGAAGTGGTAGAAGTGCGCGAAGGGTTCGAAGTGCGTAGGCTACAAGCGTGCGAAAATTAGAGAATTGGGACAGTGATGACTACGTCATAGATTTAGCCAGCGCGTCATTACTACGACACCTAAAATGGCGACACCGGTTGCTGTTTTTGCAGTTTTGCTGCTGAAAATCATATTAAAGCTGCACCAAACAATTATTTTGAGAAGAAAGAAGCTCCGAAATCGAAGAAGACGTATGAGTCAGACTCTCGCTGTCGTGACAAAAGAAAATAAAAAAAGACCTTTGATTGTTTTTAGGAAAAGGTGTTTATTGTATTTCTTTTTTTTACAACTTTGAATAAATATAAATTAATCAAATTGAGTCGAATATTCTGGAGCAAGTAATAAAAACAAACTCAACAACTGAGCAAACTATTCTGCAAACTAATTGAATGGAAATGTATGAAACACTCAACTGAGCAAACATTACAAACTAACTTTTTCAGGGGCAACACAAATCAAATTAAACTTGTTGACCACCTTACTTGGTAAGACACTTTAGCGCAGGAACGGGTCGACCATAGACATGTATATGTACGATCTATTGTCTGGGGCAGACCACCAGACATCTCCATATTCCGCCTTTTTGTGAAAACGTCACACGCAGCAATGAATTGTGGGTAATACACTTCGCCAAAGTCCGCATCGATGCACGCTTCGTGGAAGTGCGGATCAAGGGCGCAGAGGGGGCGGGGCTTAAGACATTACTGGAGAATTGGGACACCCTGCGCACTTGCACCCCTCAGCGAGAACGCGCAATTGAAGGGCGCAGGGGCGCAAGTGCGGGTATTGGGACAGGGCAAATGAAGTTGCTCACCTGGCGCATACGCGGAAAAAAGTTTTTTGACTTCCTGGTTTACTTGCGGTATGGGGAATGGAATGATGGGAGGCTGATGACGCTCTGGGGCAATGAGAACGAGCAAGTCGCGTTCTGGACGAGCACTGCGCGCTCATGAGTGCTTGTGGAAGAGTTTGACCGATAATGACAATCTACACAATCAAATGATGGATTTATAGGACACATCAACCGATTATGTTTTCATAGTCATGGTTTTAGACTATACGAGGTTAATTCGTCTTGTTTGTTTATTTTTTAGTTAAGTAAGGATAAAACGAGTCATTTTTATTAAAGTTAATCTGCAATAAAAAATAAGAGATTCTCCACAATACAAGCTGTCATATTTATCAACCAGATGCCGGTAGTCAAATCTGTTTTGTCTATCCATGATCCCATGTGTGATATAGCCTACGACTTCTTGTCAGATTAAGTTTAAAGTTCTTATCGTTTTATAGGCTATATCGGCACATTCAAACAGGCAAGTCTTTCGTTATTAAGCGTTATGCAGCTTCTCTGTTTCTTTTACAGCTACGTGATATAGTTTGGATATTACCTGAGTCATGGAAGGAGCTCCTGGACATTAAGTGTAATTCCTAGCCTGATATCTTTTTATAGTCGACCCTAAAACACTGTTTTCTCCTGTAGTGAGATGTCAGAACCTATACTGAGCCACATGCTACTGAATAAATAAATCCAAATTCCGTTGTGTGGTGTATTTAACAGAATTGGGTGTTCCTATGCAAGGCTTTATAATGAAATAAGTTCAAACTTTTCAAAGTAATAATGTGATTTTACTGAACATTTACTATTTACAATATAACGAACATAACATAACAAAAACAACAGACTTGCGACAGAGTGGCTTGAACAGTGTGATGTTCCCGAGACACAGCGGGACCGCGCTTGGGAGTGTAGGCGCACAGCTGTGACGTCACCATAAGAATAAGATTTTGCGGGGGCTTTTCTGGCCTTTAGAATTTTTTTGACGGTTTAAAAGTCCATGACTTAAAAATATGGAATAAAAAGATTTGCAATTAATAGTGATTACAGCTGAAGGTGTCCTGAGAACCTTTTTACAGGCTTCTCTTTTACTATTACGGTCTATGGGAAAAATGCTTTCTGGGCCCCATGGGGATTTTATGTTGCAATACCACGAGTGGCCACCGGGAAAAATCGGCGTGTCTGCTGAGAGGCAGACCCGGGGCTTGAGTGCAGTGTATCGCTTTTCGCGCTTTTCTTCGCACTTTTCACGCCTTGCCTGACCGCGGTGGTGCCTGCAACGCTCCTGCCTCACGGTGGTGGACTGCAGCCAGGTACTCTTGGGTGCGCGATGTAGAATGCGGCCCGTGAAAGCACAGACTTCCTAAATGTTATTCTGACGTCCTTCTGATAAAGTCATCTTGTAAAGTAATCTCGCCTAGGGTTCTAAATAAAGTAGAGACTTAGTTTGCATACTGAAACAGCGATATGAGAGGGAAGCTGTGTGTCCCTTTTTCGGCTTACTTACTTACTTCGTTTTCTCAACTTGTAATATGTTAATTTTGTAAGCGTATTAAAATGTGATTTCTCAACTTCTAAAATTTTGATTTGAGGGGGCAATAAATTTATTTGAGGGGGCGCTGCCCCCTCTTGCCCCTGCGTAGAGCCGGCCCTGCTACAAATGCTTTGAATCTAACAATGAATTATGTGTATAGGAAACAAGTTTAACGATCTTAAATGGAGAGGTTATTTCAGAAACAACTTAATCCACAGAACAGTGGAACAAAGTACATTGAGTCAATTCACTCATTGTTATGCATTTAATTTGTCCTTCTAGCATTATTTAATACGAACAGATTCAAACAGCCTAATCGTGAGCTGACAACTGGGAAGCTATTTGATAAGGGAGAGCTTACTAACAGCAAAACAACTTTTCACAATCTGCCCCTCCGTCAATGGTATCTGCCGTTCTTCCAGTTCCAAAGGTGGCCGGGACTGGGTGGATTGAAAAACTCTTCATTTAACTGATTGTTATAAGTGTAGCGTTACAGACCGTGTGTGTTTGTGTGCGCATGCGTGCAGGTGTGAGTGAGCGAGCGGGAGTGAGGGTACGAGTTGGAGCGGGTGTTCGAGGGGAGTCTGGACGTTGTGAAAATAAGGTGATCGAAAATAAAAGCCGCATCGTACTGCCCACCCCTGAGCCCCGTGTTTCTTGTGTTATACTAAGTAAGGAAGTAAAAGGGGTTAACCCCGAAGTGGAGAAACTGCACTTCGGCCCAGGAGACGGCTTCTCCCCTGTGCTGCTCGACTACGGTCCTGCAGCCGGACAGGAATCGGTTAACATGAGTGATGTCAGTTTATCGGCCCACCTGATCAAAACACACATGCTAAATCAGAGAATTTGTTGCTGCTCACTGCATTCTTTCAGCAGTCCCACCAAAGCCAGATGGGTGACATTCCGTTGTTCCCAACTTGCCACTCCGAATGCTGTTAAAAAGAAAGCAAAACTGACGTTTCTTCTGCTGTTTTATGTCTGAATGAGTCTGAGTGAGCTGCACGAGTCTGAGGAACGAGCGAACAGTTGTGACTTGAACGCTGCGATTGGTAAGAACACAAAAGCATGTTACATGATACATATGATTCGAGTCAAAAGCGCAATTCTGAATGCCAGTGCGATCGCATGGTATTTTCTCCCCCAAGCATATAGCTAGATTGTACAAGGAATCAAACACATACAAATAGCCTGTTGAAGTGATTGAGAAATGAGGAGGAGCAGAGCAACTACAGATGAGAATGTCTTTCTTTATTCCTTTCCCCACCCAGTCCTTCCCTAGTCTAACCTGTAAAACCTGCTGGAAACTGGAAGACAACAGCCAGTCGATGAGCAAGTCAGCGAGTCAGCTTCCATAGTGAGTCAGTGGACTACATGGCAGAGGCTATGGAGGAGGCTAGCATGGAAGACATTGAGGTGCTCATCAATGGCATGGACTACATCCCGGGACACTTCCATCTAGACCTCAACCTCAACTGTGAACCCGAAGGCCCGGGGGAGTTGAGACACAGGGACACCCACTTGAGGCAGGACAGCCTATGGGCCGAGCTGGAGGCTGAGGCTGGGTCTTTGCAGTATGCCGTCCGCAACCTCCTGGGTCTTCTGGCCTTCCACCTGGACTATCTAGAGCAAGCTGAGGAGGCCTTTAGGAGCATCTGCCAGGAGGACCCTGGAAATCTCAACGCCTGGGCCAACCTGGGGTACGTCTACGACCGCCTGAAGAGAGAGCTGGATGCCGGGGAGTGTGTGGAAAAGGTGTCCCAGCTGATGGGCTTGGAGGCTGGGGAGGCCAGCCAAGCGGAGTCCAGGCTTCTAGCGGCCCGGTGCCTGGCAGAGCAGGCTTACGCTTACCCCTACGATGTGGAGTTGGACAAAGATGAGGACCTGAGAGAGAGGCTGACTGCTGCATTGACACTGTACAACCGAGCTCTACACTACGGAGGACACCTGGTGAGATCTGACATCCCAAAAGTAATTTCATTACCAAGTTTATTTCATGCTGTACGTCATTCATGGGAGGATTTTTTTGTCTTAAGATTCCAACCGTAGAAAAAAGAGGCTGGTATTTCAAGATGGCAACAATTTATATAAGGTAAGATTCACATTTGTGTGAAAGCTGTATTAATACAGACTCAGATATTTGACAAAAGTTTCTCATAGCTAGCCGTCGTGTTGTAAGAGTAATACCATACATCTTTGCCTGTAGACTTGATGATATTGTGAAGGACAAAGAGGACTTTGAGTATGCCAGACTGTCTTACTACAACAAGGGCTTGAAGTTGCTTGCAGAGACCCTGAAGTCTGAAAACACGCAACATAAAGGTAAGCCTGGAAAATAATGTAAACTAGAAAAAAATTCCTAAAGAAATTTTGAGTGTGCGTGACTCTGGCCCGGGACTTTTTCCTAAGTTTCTATGTATAAATTGTGTCTGTAGTGTTGCATTTGAGGCCATGGTAGTCGAATATGTTTTATTTTTTTCACGAATTCTTCTGTCTCCTCTCCACTCTAGCGATGACATCACCCACTCTAGTTTTCAAACATTCTCTCCATTAACACCCATTCATTTTTCTGGTGTGGTTTTGGCAATTTTGGGGCAAAATTGTTCGCCAAAAGTCTTAGAAAAATCATAGCACACATGTTGGGGGGCCAGCCGCACGTTTTGATATAACTTTTGTGTATATGCGTCAAAAACTCTGGTAGATGTTTTGAGCCAAAAAACGGCGTAAGAATAATAATAATAACTAGAAAAAAATTCCTAAAGAAATTTTGAGTGTGCGTGACTCTGGCCCGGGACTCCCCCCCATACATCACTGACACTGTTGAGTAATTTTCAGAATATGACTTCTACCATTGCTTAGGTATGTGACAGATCAAGCTTTCAACAGGTGTTCATATGCTGATGCACTAGTAGTAGCGTAAACACGAATTTCAGCAGGATTAAAGACAGCTCCACTTGAGCACACTGCCACAGTTTAAGTTTAAGTAGTAAGCAAGCAGTAAACCATTGGTCACTCTGTGTCAGGTATCACTTTACATTACAGTTCAGTAGCATAGTATGAGTTTGATTCTAATTTGATAATAGTGATAAATGCTTTAAAAAACTTAGAGTGTAAAAAGACCCAAATACATCCAATGCCAGAATTAGGCCATCAATGGCTATGACTTTGGTATTAGAAATACACCTTTTATCAAAATGATACCGCATTATAAATATCAGATAACATTATAAAGTTATACAGCTGTGTTAAATGTCAAATCAATCCACATGCAATCAAACATGTAACAAATCAGGATTCAGCAATAAGCTAGCATCAAAATTCACAAAAAGCACTAGGTCACACAGTTCAGATATCACACTAACAAAAACAGTGCTTTTTATCCAACATTAATTGAGGAAAAACACACACGCACATACACATACGCACATGCACACACACACACACACACACACACGCACATACACACACACACACACACACATATATATATATATATATATATATATATATACTGTTTTTGTTAGTGTGATTTCAGAACTGTGTGACCTAGTGCTCACACAGTTCTGATATCACACTAACAAAAACAGTGCTTTTTATCCAACATTAATTGAGAAAAACACACACGCACATACACACACGCACATACACACACACACACACACACATACACATATATATATATATCTATAGATAGATACATATATGTGCATACACACAGGCAGTCTGTACATTAATGACTTAATGATGAACTGTCAATCAAACCATTCAGTGCAATGAATCACTTAGTAGCAGACACACAGGTTTAATCATCTATAAACTACAGGGCTACAGGACTCCCCATACAACACTAGCCAATAGTTTGCAAGGTCAACCAGTATCCAGACGATTATGAATGTTTTACAGCAAGCCACCCCAACAATTTAAATAGCAATTCCTAAAAGACCTGTATTTAATCCCCACTGTTTCTCTATGGAACTGACGATCCCAACCACCCACACCCCTCCCCAATACCCCAAACCCTTCCGAAATCGCCCCCCCGAGCCCCCCGCAACGTCACAATCTCCGCTTGAAGGTGCATGTAAATCAATCGCGATTCTCAAACCTCTCCCACAAATAGGCTCATAGCTCATCAACCCGACCTCCCACACACCTCCCCAATATCTCGTTAGAATCCTATGGACCCCACCACATGAACCCTGCCCTCAAACCCCCCCGCACGAGCCCCCCCGCCCCCCGCCCCCCGCGAACGCCGATCGCCCCCCCCTCCGAAAACAACCCTAAACGGTCAAAATGCACACAAATAACCCCCCCCCATAACCCTCCACCACCGTCCTGACTGATAAGCACATGAATACATATAAGCCCAAATGTTAAAGAAGTCCAAAACCCACATCTTAGCATGCTAGAAACATATGCTGATGCACTAGCAATTAGCTTAAGCGCTAATTTCAGCATTGGTCGCTAATGTTAGCAAACAGCATATCTTTACAGCTAGTTGGAATGTCAGTTGTAAATCCTGACTGATAAGTACATGAATACCTATGAGCCCAAATGTTAAAGAAGTCAAAAACCTACATTTTAGATAGCATGCTAGCGAAAGAGTTGAAAAAGATGTTTGCTTACCTTAGAGACTTAAAGCCAGAGAGGAAGAGTTGAGCTGGAGTACAGTTTATAAATACACCCGAAACAAAAAGAGCCAATTTGATTCCTCCAGTAAATATCCTCCAATTAAAGTTATTGAATGTGAAATGAATTACTGTTCATAAAATAGCCACCGTCATTCGTGGCCACCGTCTCTCCTCTTTCAAGCACGTTGCTAAGTAACGAACTAATGAGTTGCAGCTGACAGTTGCAACTGTCATGTCAGTTGAACAGACAGAGAGAAAAGGCTTACAGCACCCCTCGAACAGGAAGGATTTCTGGCCAAACCATGTTTCCAATCATAAAACCAGGTTAACGTGAAGCCGGCTGAGCCCTTCCTGAACGTCTACATAGACATTTTGTGTTGACAAGTGAAGAAATGTGCTCTTGGGAGCAATTCTAAAAAGTGTTAGTTTTGTTTTCCTCCTGAAATTTTCCTGGCACTTTTAACATGGTGGCTCTTCATGGGTGCTGCGGCCGAATTTTCGCATGTCAAGCTAAAACAATAAACCTGACAGATAAAGTAAAGCAAGTGTGAGCTAGAGGACACATTTTCCTAAGTTTCTATGTATAAATTGTGTCTGTAGTGTTGCATTTGAGGCCATGGTAGTCGAATATGTTTTATTTTTTTCACGAATTCTTCTGTCTCCTCTCCACTCTAGCGATGACATCACCCACTCTAGTTTTCAAACATTCTCTCCATTAACACCCATTCATTTTTCTGGTGTGGTTTTGGCAATTTTGGGGCAAAATTGTTCGCCAAAAGTCTTAGAAAAATCATAGCACACATGTTGGGGGGCCAGCCGCACGTTTTGATATAACTTTTGTGTATATGCGTCAAAAACTCTGGTAGATGTTTTGAGCCAAAAAACGGCGTAAGAATAATAATAATAACTAGAAAAAAATTCCTAAAGAAATTTTGAGTGTGCGTGACTCTGGCCCGGGACTCCCCCCCATACATCACTGACACTGTTGAGTAATTTTCAGAATATGACTTCTACCATTGCTTAGGTATGTGACAGATCAAGCTTTCAACAGGTGTTCATATGCTGATGCACTAGTAGTAGCGTAAACCCGAATTTCAGCAGGATTAAAGACAGCTCCACTTGAGCACACTGCCACAGTTTAAGTTTAAGTAGTAAGCAAGCAGTAAACCATTGGTCACTCTGTGTCAGGTATCACTTTACATTACAGTTCAGTAGCATAGTATGAGTTTGATTCTAATTTGATAATAGTGATAAATGCTTTAAAAAACTTAGAGTGTAAAAAGACCCAAATACATCCAATGCCAGAATTAGGCCATCAATGGCTATGACTTTGGTATTAGAAATACACCTTTTATCAAAATGATACCGCATTATAAATATCAGATAACATTATAAAGTTATACAGCTGTGTTAAATGTCAAATCAATCCACATGCAATCAAACATGTAACAAATCAGGATTCAGCAATAAGCTAGCATCAAAATTCACAAAAAGCACTAGGTCACACAGTTCAGATATCACACTAACAAAAACAGTGCTTTTTATCCAACATTAATTGAGGAAAAACACACACGCACATACACATACGCACATGCACATACACACACACACACACACACGCACATACACACACACACACACACACACATATATATATATATATATATATATATACTGTTTTTGTTAGTGTGATTTCAGAACTGTGTGACCTAGTGCTCACACAGTTCTGATATCACACTAACAAAAACAGTGCTTTTTATCCAACATTAATTGAGAAAAACACACACGCACATACACACACGCACATACACACACACACACACACACATACACATATATATATATATCTATAGATAGATACATATATGTGCATACACACAGGCAGTCTGTACATTAATGACTTAATGATGAACTGTCAATCAAACCATTCAGTGCAATGAATCACTTAGTAGCAGACACACAGGTTTAATCATCTATAAACTACAGGGCTACAGGACTCCCCATACAACACTAGCCAATAGTTTGCAAGGTCAACCAGTATCCAGACGATTATGAATGTTTTACAGCAAGCCACCCCAACAATTTAAATAGCAATTCCTAAAAGACCTGTATTTAATCCCCACTGTTTCTCTATGGAACTGACGATCCCAACCACCCACACCCCTCCCCAATACCCCAAACCCTTCCGAAATCGCCCCCCCGAGCCCCCCGCAACGTCACAATCTCCGCTTGAAGGTGCATGTAAATCAATCGCGATTCTCAAACCTCTCCCACAAATAGGCTCATAGCTCATCAACCCGACCTCCCACACACCTCCCCAATATCTCGTTAGAATCCTATGGACCCCACCACATGAACCCTGCCCTCAAACCCCCCCGCACGAGCCCCCCCGCCCCCCGCCCCCCGCGAACGCCGATTGCCCCCCCCTCCGAAAACGACCCTAAACGGTCAAAATGCACACAAATAACCCCCCCCCATAACCCTCCACCACCGTCCTGACTGATAAGCACATGAATACATATAAGCCCAAATGTTAAAGAAGTCCAAAACCCACATCTTAGCATGCTAGAAACATATGCTGATGCACTAGCAATTAGCTTAAGCGCTAATTTCAGCATTGGTCGCTAATGTTAGCAAACAGCATATCTTTACAGCTAGTTGGAATGTCAGTTGTAAATCCTGACTGATAAGTACATGAATACCTATGAGCCCAAATGTTAAAGAAGTCAAAAACCTACATTTTAGATAGCATGCTAGCGAAAGAGTTGAAAAAGATGTTTGCTTACCTTAGAGACTTAAAGCCAGAGAGGAAGAGTTGAGCTGGAGTACAGTTTATAAATACACCCGAAACAAAAAGAGCCAATTTGATTCCTCCAGTAAATATCCTCCAATTAAAGTTATTGAATGTGAAAAGAATTACTGTTCATAAAATAGCCACCGTCATTCGTGGCCACCGTCTCTCCTCTTTCAAGCACGTTGCTAAGTAACGAACTAATGAGTTGCAGCTGACAGTTGCAACTGTCATGTCAGTTGAACAGACAGAGAGAAAAGGCTTACAGCACCCCTCGAACAGGAAGGATTTCTGGCCAAACCATGTTTCCAATCATAAAACCAGGTTAACGTGAAGCCGGCTGAGCCCTTCCTGAACGTCTACATAGACATTTTGTGTTGACAAGTGAAGAAATGTGCTCTTGGGAGCAATTCTAAAAAGTGTTAGTTTTGTTTTCCTCCTGAAATTTTCCTGGCACTTTTAACATGGTGGCTCTTCATGGGTGCTGCGGCCGAATTTTCGCATGTCAAGCTAAAACAATAAACCTGACAGATAAAGTAAAGCAAGTGTGAGCTAGAGGACACATTTTCCTAAGTTTCTATGTATAAATTGTGTCTGTAGTGTTGCATTTGAGGCCATGGTAGTCGAATACGTTTTTTTTTTTTACACAATTCTCTCTCTTCTCCCCACTCTAGCGACGACATCTCCACTCTACCTCTCAAACATTCTCTCCATTAACACCCATTAATTTTTTTTGTGTGTTTTTTGGCAATTTTTGGGCAAAATTGTTCGCCAAAAGTCTTAGAAAAATCATAGCACACATGTTGGGGGGCCAGCCGCACGTTTTGATCTAACTTTTGTGTATATGTGTCAAAAACTCTGGTAGATGTTTTGAGCCAAAAAACGGCGTAAGAATAAGTATAATAAACGCTAGTAATAACATAGTGTGCGCCTTGCAGCACGCACACAATAAACGCTAGTAATAACATAGTGTGCGCCTTGCAGCACGCACACAATAAACGCTAGTAATAACATAGTGTGCGCCTTGCAGCACGCACACAATTAATCTATTTATCAATCATTAAGACCTCCCCCCCCCCACACACACACACACACACACATACACATGCAAGACTGTCTTACTATAACAAGGGCGTGAAGTTGCTTGCTAAGACACTGAAGTCTGAAAACACCTGGAAAATTATCTTCTCTAAAATCTCTTTATCCCCACACACACACATACACAGCTCTTGCCTGGTGTTACGTTGGCATCTTGCTGGAGAGGAAGGAGGCGTTCACCACAGTCCCCATGTCTGTGCATGACTGCGGCTTCTCTGGCTCAGATCCCCTGTCCTGCTATGGAACAGTACGTCAACCGCAAAACACAATAAATATTAGTAAGGTTAAAAAAAATGTTTTTAACTTAAAGTCGGGTTGTTTATCTATAACCATAGATGTAATTTTTTTTCTCCCAGGCTATAAAACTAGCCAAGGATGACGCATTCATCCTGAACCGCTTGGCCAAGGTGTTCGTCCTACTGGGTAAACACGAAATGGCCACAGGGATCTGCAACATGGCGCTAAACGTATTACCTGATGCTGAACTTAACTGGCAGGCCTACTGCACACGTGCAAAGGTGAACCAATCTACATTCACTATCCATATACAGTACACAACGGCTGTGTGACGTTGTGTCCTTGGGTAAGGCACTTTACCCTACTTGCCTCAGGAAGAATGTCCCTTCTGTAAGGGAGTAAGCACTGTAAGTCGCTTTGGATAAAAGCGTCTGCTAAATGAATAAATATAATATGTAAATGTACAGTAGTTTCAAGCCCCCCGTAGTAGTTGGGTATTTTAAATCTAGAATATGTGAAACTGGAGACAAACTGGATCTGCTGGTTGCCCCCCAAGATCAATGTGACGGCTTACGTGAGGGATCTGGAGAGAGCGAAGAAGGATCAGGGTGGGATACCTGACAGGCACAATTTGACAGCGGCTAAGGCAGACCTGGAGAAGGTCCTGGGAGTAAGGCCCTGCCTACGCACCCACCTGGAGATGGGACAGGTGAGAGGGGAAGAGGACACAGTCATGATACCTAATGAAAGCATTATACTTTCGGCAAAGATCAATCATGACATTGGGATGGTTGGTTATTCATAAAAGCTGTTTAAAAACGAGCTGTTAACTAGTGTACACTAGTGGGTGTGACCTCTTCCTTCAAATCAACATACTGTATTGTTTATGGAATTTAGGCATGAGTGCTTTTGGTCTGTGAAGTACCTATGTGTAACACAGAAATGTGAACACTATTTCCTTGATCATGTGGTTGTTATAGGCTGCCCACACAATACCTGAATACATAAGCCTTGATCTATGTGTGCAGGTGTATTACTATATGGGTGTGGATGCTGTCCAGGAGAGTCTGCTGGTGGACGAGGGGGCTTTGAACAACGCCCTGGTGAGTCTCTCCCAGGCCCTGCAGTGCCACCTGGGCGACAGCCTGCCCGACCTCCACCTCCTCAGGGGGCGCTGCCTCCTCTTGAAGGGCGAGGAGCAGAATGCAGCCGACTGCTTCAAGAGGGCCCTCGAGCTAGAGCGCGCAGGCAGCGGTGACACGTCTGCTCTGCGCTGTCTCCTGGAAGCCCTTCTGGCCCTGTTTGGCCAAAGTGGCCCGGACCCTGGCCCCGCCATCAGCCAGCTGGAGGTGTGGGTGCGGCGAGCAGAGGAGAGATACGCGGAGGACAAGGTGCAGGCCGAGCTGAGGTATCTGTGTCGAACACACACGGCCGAGGTCACAGAACTTTCTAGGGCTCTCATCAGGAGAGGGAGACTTGACCTAGTGAAGAGGCTGCTTAATACTGTGCAGCCCAACCGCACTGCCAGTAAGAGTGTACTGGCAAGGTCTATGTCTGTGTGAAGAAGAATTCAATATTTCCTTAAGAATTTAAGATTCTTGGAAGTTTCCCTTACCATGAATTCTAATTCATGCTGATAAATAATCAGTTAACCAGCAACTAGAAATACTAGATTGAGACAGGCTGCTATACACCAATGTATTTCACTAAATATAGAGGAATAAATATTTACTGTTCAAAACAAAATGCATGTATATGAAAACAAATAAGAGTTCATTCAAATGTTGATTATAAAGTAAAGCAAATTAATTTATAATCTTGGAGCCCTCTACAAATTTAGCTGCAGTACTTTTTGACCTGTTTACATATCTTTGCGTGGACCACAACCACTTGGAAATGCCAATAATTCAATTATTAGATTCAAAATACTTTGTGTGCTCTCTGTAAGCAGCTGAATAAAAACAGCATACAACACTGAATTAATTTTGTGCATTTCAAACAAAGGTCATGGAGGCCAAATTATCATGGAGCTTTTAAACAGCAGCCTCTCCACTACGTTGCGCACGATTGGTAAGATGAATACACAGGCAATAGAATAGACAAGAGAATAACACATTTCTCAAAACATCCAACGGTGAAGATGAATGAATAGAAAACTTATCCGCACATATCTTTTACCTGAGGAAGCTATGTGGCCTATAGAGGGCAGTTAAAGACAGAGATCAAAGCAGCTTCTCAGACCTGCTTAGGGTACTCTTCGACTCTGCAGTTCCCATACCACATTGTAACACAGTTGGATGTGTCAGGATGCACTCAACTGCACAGCGGTAGAAGTTCACCATGAAGGCTGAGGACAGGTGGTGTTTCTTCAGTGTTCTCAGGACAAAGAGACACTGGTGAGCCTTCTTGATCAGGCTGGAGGTGTTAGTGATCCAGGACAGGTCCTTCGAGATGTGGGTCCCCAGGAACTTATAGCTGGAGACACGCTCAGCGGCCATCCCGTTGATATGAATGGGGTTGTGCGTGCCTCCCCTCTTCTTCCTGAAGTCCATGAACGCTCCTTGGTTTTTGTGGCATTAAAGAGCAGGTTATTGTCACCGCACCACATGGCCAGGTGCTGTACTTCCTCTCTGTAGGCTGTCTCATCGTTGTTGGTGATGAGGCCAATCACTGTGGTGTCATCAGCAAACCCTTTAGGCGCCAGGGTTTTTTCAAGAAAATATAAAATTTTGATATCAAGATTTCAAAAGGCTATAACTTGAAAGTGGTTTGAGATAAAGGTATACTGTCAATGAGGAAATTGTTCAGTATGACTCAAAGTTTGTGATGGAAATGAATTTTTTTCATCTAATTTGCATATGATGACGTCACAAGGTGGCGGCTATAATGGAAAATGGAAACCTCAACTTGGAGGTTTCAAAAGGCTATAACTTGAAAGTAGTTTGAGATAAGGGCTGAGGTGAAGCATCTGCTGTACAGTGTGCTGATTGTGGACTTTGTGCACGGACGCGCAGTCACTACTAACGTTTATGCTTCATTAGACAGACTGCATGCCATTCCTCTAAGGAATCTGAGTCATCCAATACCTGAATAAATACTTTGTTGACGGTAAACCGATCTCTTGTTATTGTGAGTAACTAAACAAAAAACTATTTAGCTCTGCTCTGCTGTCGCTCCGCTCAGCCCTCACATTAGCAACATCTAAGCAGAGCTGCGTCACTGGTCAGGAGGGGTTTTTACAAACTTGTTTTTCTCAAAAACTTTGAATAAAAACATACCCATGAATGATTATTATATTACAGGAACACATGTCCGCTATCACCTGGTGATAAGTAAAAACAAGATTCGGCCCCACATTTATAGCTACAGCCTGTTTTAATCAGCAGTGTTGCTAGTCGCATTTCTGCGACTTTGGAGTTGAATCCATACATCGGTTTGCAGTCATGGGTGAAGAGGGAGTAGAGGAATGGGCTGGGCACACAGCCATGTGGTACACCTGTTTTGAGTGTCATAGTGGAGGAGCAGGAGTGAGCTAACGTAACATGCTGTGGTCTGTTCGTCAGAAAGTCCATAATCCAGTTGCAGAGTTACAGTGTTAATACCCAGCCCTCCAAGTTTGGTGAACAGTTTGGAGGGGGGACTACCTAATTTTGTCCACTTGAGACCAAAGGGGGCGCTACAGGCTACGCCCCAATTTGATCATTTGTGCCGTTTTTTTTTTAAGATGCCATTTGTACCCCATTCATCCTAGAATCCTGAAATGTATTCCATGTGCCTCATTCCTCACGACGAACAAAAACGCATCAACAACTCATAATATCAAATCTTTCGATTTTTCTGTACATAAAAAATTTATGAAACGTTTTTTTTCGCTACTACTTCTACAATTCATATCCAATCTTCCCCATTTTTGGCTGGCAACATCTTCAGACCAAGCCTCACAAAATATCTCAAGGGTATTTTGATATTCCAAACCGTTTGTCCGCTACAGCCTTTTTAATTTGGCAATAACACAACTAAACAGGAAGTTCATCTTTTGATTCCTATGAAAATTGAAAAAAACGCCAAACTTGATATGTCACCAACAACACACTGCAATATATACAACCTCATTCAATAGCTTAGTTCATATATTTCAAAATGATTTAAATAAAATAATTCAAATTCATCACTAAGGCTAGTTTAATGTTTAAACAAGTGCCAAGCAAAAACTGATAGTTCGAATGTAACAAAGCGCAGTTCGTTACCTGTATATTTTGCACATGTGGTAACTGTATTTATTGACACAACAACAACGTAGGTGATAATAATAATTGCACATTGCACTTGAGTCACAATAGCACTTTATTTGCCATGGTTTGCACAATACATTTTGCACATTGCGTAGTTGCACATTCTTCCAGATATTTATTGTACTTTATTTATTGAATGTGTGTGAGCTTGTGGGGAACCTCGTGACCGCGGTTGATTGAATACCGTCAGACAGGTGCGGGAGTGTGCACTCGGCTCCGCCTGAAAGAGAAGAAGAGGATTACGCTCCGCAGAAGTTGTGCCCATTATTGGATAAGCAAACAGTAGGCATTGTGGAAGTGTTTGTGAAAATGTGTGTGAAATGTCATTGGTTGTAAGTGAGCAGGTTAGTGCAATAATGATGAGTTACATTGTTTGTGTTTAACACTTACCTTTCCGGTCGGATGTCTGCTCCAGGGTGCGCGGCCAAAAGATTCCCCCGGGGGCACAGCACCATCATAAAGGTTCCGGGAGAGACCAAGTGGCCGGATAGGAAGTGGGGGTATTTCAGAGTGCGGTGTTGGTTTCTATTTAGCATATTAATGTTGAATGTGTGAACCTGAGATGATTATAGGGCCAAAGTGGGATTCTGTATGTATTTGGGATGCTGGGTGTGTGTGGGGGTTGTCAGAGGTTAGTTTGGCCATTGGAGGGATGTTTGGTTCACCGGTGGAGTGGAGGAGTCCTGTAATTGATCCGGGGGTACAGTATTTACGGCCCAGTGGCTTTCTGTCTGGGGACTGGTCTGACATTGCATGTGTTTGGTAGGAATTTTTGACTGCACAATAAAAAAGAGAAACCTGACCATTGACCAAAGTTTTCCTTGGACATCATCCAGCCGCTTAGAGCCACAGTCTGACACCGAATAAATCACAAGTTGATATGTAGACTCTTGACAATGTGTGGTATACAAATCTGAGGAAAAAGTTGAATGTAAGATAAAAAGTAGATTAATAATAAATATTTGAAATGTGACTGCTTGGCTAAAGGCTAAAGCTAGGTTTATGCTCCCGCGTCAAACCTTACGCGTGGGGCGTGGCGCGGTTGTTGAGCATTCAAAGTTTTGCGTCGAGGGTCCGTGTTACTCTGCAATTCAGGTGTGGCTGTGTGGTTTCAAGGGTTATAGTCGAATCCTTGCTCATTATTGACGAGCAAATGCTTATTTTGCAAATGATGTGGAAGCGCAGGCGACAGAGAAGACGTTTGCGGAGGTTCTGTACGAACACTAAACCGGTCGAGGCTGGAAACGGGTGAATTTGCAACACTGGTTCACCCACTGAGGGACCTGGATAAACAAATGCACTTTCGATACTTTCAAATGTCAGCGGGCCGAATTTGACGAGCTTCTTCGCCGTATACAGCCTGGCGAGTGGAGAAAAGTGGTGGCCGATGATTCGAACTTCACAATGGTGTCGTTTTGAGCGGACCAATCACTACGCTAGCGTTGTCGGCGTCGCAAGCGCTGTGATTGGTCCGCTCAGAACGTGACGTGCTTTTGTATATATATCCAAAATATAAATTATATATATTATACTACCGGTCAATAGTTTTAGAACGCCTCAATTTTTCAGGTTTTTTATAGAAATGTATGCAGTTTAATGTCTCAATGTACTCTGAAATTAAAGCATAGAACAAATAAACAATTGGAGATGTGGAATTGTTTTGTTTAACAGAATGTAATCAAATATTTTGAGTCATCAAACTAGCCACCTTTTGCAGATATACCAGCCGAACACATCACTCGTGGCCTTCTTTCTACAATGGAAATCTAATATTGTCTGGAAAGTTCTTCCCAACACTGTTGCAGAAGTTTCCACAAATGTGTTGCACCTGTAAATTGCTTTGCTTTCACCCTTCTGTCCAGTTCATCCCAAACCAGCTCGATGGGGTTTAGGTCCATGATTTGAAGCCTACCCTCTTATTCTTTTCTTCTAATGTAGTTCTGACATAACCTGGAGGTATGTTTTGGGTTCTCTTGCTATCTTGCTATGCTGTGGTAGCAGTTTTGGTCACGGTGCCACTCAGTCTGTGCAAGTCGCCGACTCTGGATCCAGCAAAAGAGCCCCAGACCATCATGCTTCCTCCTCCATGTTTGACATTTGGTGTCACACGCAGAGGAACCATCCTTTCACCTTCTCACTGGCGTACAAAAACCCTGCATGATGAACCGAAGATTCTGGGGTCTCATTTATAAAGGAGTGCGTAGAATTCTTACTAAAAGTGTGCGTACGCCCAAAAGCGTAAATTGGCGTACGCACACAAAAATTCAGATTTATAAAACCGTGCGTACGCACACCTGTAGGCAATGTTCGCTTTATAAATCACATCTTAACCACAAGTTTGCGTACGTAAAGTATCATTGCACCCCGCCCTGAACACGCCCATTTTTAACCATAAATAGTCAATGCAAAGGACCTCATGAATGCTAATCTAGTATCGTTCTCATTAACCTGGCAGGTGATTTTTCTTCACGGTGAATGAAGGCAAACAAAAAACAACACAATAGTGCGACCGCGCCAAGGGGCAGAACCGGAGAAGAAGCGGTAACAACTGCAGTAGTAAATTCCGTGTTTATGTATCTTGCATGGCGATTAAAAACGAATTCTGATTCTGAAGTGTAATGAGTGTAGTGATTGCGCGGGAGCTTAACAACTGTATTTCCAGTTTTTGACATATGATATATGCACAGTATTAAATATTTAGTTATAGGCTACTTTGTGTTCTGTAGTTACATGCATTTCAGCCTCCTACACTGCGGTAAAGGGACGTCTGATTGTGAGACAGACAGCACTGAATATTGATTTAAAATTTGAGTTGCATTGTACAAGATGTGTATGGAACAATTATCACGCAGTTCAAGCTCAAATAACACTGATGTATTTAATCTTCATTATAATCATAAATTGAGTCAACGTGTGTGAGGACAACAAAATACATAAATATTACGAGTAATCGCTTCTCCGACTTTTACTTTTTGCAGTATGTGTCTCCAATTCCCACTGTCTCCAAAAAGTGCGTAGGTTTACGGGAGGGTCATAGTTTGCGTGGAGGACCGCACATTCTACCGCCAAGTTTGTTTTTTTATAAATCACTGACTTTGCGTGAAAACTGGCGTACGCACGTTTTCAGCCCCGTTTTGTGCGTACGCAAGCTTTATAAATGAGACCCCAGATCAGTCCATAAGACCTTCTTCCAGTCTTCAGTAGTCCACAGGCAAGCCTCTTTTTCTTATTTTGCCATCTTAGCAAGGGCTTTCTTACTGCCACTCGACTTCCGATGTACACAGCCACGATATTTACATTTACATTACATTTATTCATTTAGCAGACGCTTTTATCCAAAGCGACTTACAAGAGAGAGCTTTAACAAACAGCATCTGTCATTGAGCATAGCAACGTGATAGACCCCGAACACAGTCGTTTTTTTTAGATCGTGAATCATACATCATGAGAACCAATAAGTGCCAAGGGAAGAACTATAAATGCATAACACAACGATTGTGTTGTGTTGTGTGTGATTGTGTGTGTTATATAATGGAGAGAACTGAGCTAATCAAGTTTTATTTTCATCTTGGAATGAAAATGCAATACGTGATAAATACATAAATACATAATAATACATGAAATAAAACTTGATTAGCTCAGTTCTCTCCATTATATCATGGCTGTGTACATCGGAAGTCGTTAGAGATGCATATGAGTTCATGGTAAATTATCTTGTGTGCACAAGATAATAACTTGTTCCCTCAAGATAATTATCTTGTTCCCGCAAGATACTAACTTGTGCGCACAAGATAAAAAAAAATCCAACTTTTGGGACTTTAGGGGCTCCGTAGGTTCTGGTTACGTTTGTTAATAATTACACACGTTTTAGATTTTGGTTTTCATGTACATCTCGGGGTGTTTCCGTTCTGTAGCCTTTTGACCCTCTTGTCTCCCCATCTTTTGTGTTTGCGTTTATACATAGATACTTACCTCAACTCTTCCCTTTCTTGCTGTATCACGCTGGGAAGGGGTATGTTATCCCCAAATGCGAGCATAGTTAATCCATAATATATCATCAATAGGCCATTGATGTTTATTTAATCTGTAATCTTATACTTTAATCACTTCATTAGCCATTACTTGATGTATTGTCACGTCCTTGTGTGTATTTCATGTGTTGTGTTATGTAGTTTATATAGCCACGAGTATAGGATACGTTTGTGGCTTAGCTGTTGTTAGCGTCTGGTATGTTTTAGCTTTTTCTTTTATATTTAGCTTTGCCAGGAGTGGGCGAGAGGGCATCCAGGAACCCCATTGTATTTATGTTAATGTATTTACCAGGTGTGTGTTCCGTTATAACCTCAAAAGTGTGGGAAATCTGCTAGTCAAAAGTTCGCTGGCATGAATAGCTAATCTTGACAATGAATAGCTAACAGCAGGCGAGATGATAAATCTCAGTTTATCTTAAAATGCTAACGTAGCTTCTAGTTGTTCTTCCATGTCATGTTGTTAATGATTTCATGTTAATAATCTCAATCTGTATGTGGAGATGTTTGAACATGGCCCTGTCCGCCCTTTCTTGCTGTATCACGCTGGGAAGAGGAGTGGGCGAGAGGGCATCCAGGAATGTGTTTACCAGAGAGAGAATAAAAGCATTGAAGGCCCGTGCCCAGCAGGGCGACTCAAACGCCTACCAGCGTGTAGCCAGCATCCTTGTGGGTAATATCCTGGACCAGGCTATGGAGGTGGTGGCTGGGCCCTCTCAGCCCGATAGAGTGAGGATGGTGACGTTCAGGGATGAACATGGGGAACCTCTCGTTGAGGAGGATTAGGAGCTCCCAGCCGGCCACACTGAGGACAATACATCAACGTCTGAAGACTGTCTGTAAGTCTACTGGTACAGACTGGACAGTGTAAAACATGTGACCAGTGTGGTTACACAGTCTTTGCATTTGCACACTCGCAAACCCGCATTCACACACAACATGAAACTCATAGTAGCTCTATCATGTTTATCCACAGCAACAGTGAATGGCCAGGCCATGGATGAGCTTCCTGGGACCTCCCAGTCCACCAACCAAGATCGGAGGATCGAGGAGGGTGACCTTTGATGACAAACGGGAGGAATCTCTTGTTCAGGTGGAGCCAGAGAAGAGGAGAAAGATCAACTTCCTCTCTCGCTTCAAGAAACTGTACAAGGTAAAACCAAACATAGCTACATCCAGATTTATATTGGACTTTAAGTGTATTCTGTTTAGTCTTTAAATGACAGAGTTTGATGTGTAGAACTTCTCTTTAGTAACTGGTTTTACTTCATGTTAAATGCAACATGTAGAGATGAAACCAGGAGAAGCAGCTCCCAGCACTGAGGACGAAAGACCAACGTCCGAAGTCTTTGCCTGTAAGTCTACTGGTACAGACTGGACAGTGACCTGTGTGGTTACACAGTCTTTGCATAGACACACTCACACACCCACATTCACACACAACATGAATCTCATAGCAGCTCTATCTTGTGTCTTCAGCACCCAGGACCTGCCTCTGGCTTGCGGGTCAGGGAGAAACCGGCTGAACGGTCGGCATTGGCGAGGGATTTGATGTTTCAAAGACCAACGAACTCTTTCCAGATGTACGATTATGTTGCCTGTGTTCTGCTCCTCTCTCTCACCAACCGTCTCTGGAGGAGGGGATCCCTCACTGATTTGCTCCTCCCAAGGGTTCTTCCATTTTTCCTGGGAGTTTTTCCTTGTCTTCCCTGAGGGTTTAGTTTGGTTGAGGGGCAGTTCTATGGGCATATGTGAAGCCCTTTGTGTCATTGCTTATAGAAGAGCTTTACAAATAAATGTTGATTTGACACAACTTCATGGAATCCACTTTAACATTCATCTAGATAACAGGATGACTCTGGGTCTATATAGTTAAAGAAGTGTATCTTTTGTCCACGAATCAGTCAACAACAACCACAACTCTGAGTAGTGAGTGAAGGTCAAAATAGCCTGGATTGTATAATCCCATGCAATCTTGTACGTAGAAGTGAAAAGCAGCTACCAGGTCCGGTAGAAACTCCTATCTAAGACCTTAGTCTTATTGAAATATCACAGGTTTCCAAAAACATAGCTACATCCAGATTTATATTGGATTTGTCAACGGAAATACCTAAATAGTTAGTAGATTGGATTTCCTATACGTGATCCTTTTATGTCATTTCTTAGGTGTATAAGGGGGTCAGATGGCTCAGCGGGTTAAGGCATTGGCCTCATGAAGGTTGTGAGATCAAACCCCGGCTGTGGCTATGTGACTTTGTGTCCTTGGGCAAGGCACTTCACTCTACTTGCCTCAGGGAGAATGACCCTGCACTTTGCTTTGGATAAAAGCGTCTGCTAAATGTCTGAATGTAAATGTAAAATGTATTCTCTGTATAGTCCCTCTATATAGCCCCTCTGTATAATTGCAGTTCACAACAGGTCAAGGATGCTGCTGGTCTACCCCACCCATATTCCCTGTTAAGTCATGTGTCTCTGTGTTGTACAATTTATGTGCTCATATGCTGAGGAGTTTTTTGTTTTGCAGTTCCCAAACCTGGGGGCGGCTTCTCTTTTTTTTCTCCTCTCCTCATGACATGTTATGTTTTGAAACCTTCTAGATGGCACTGTTTATAGTAGCCATGGCAGGCTTCTGCCGAAGTAAATTCCTTGTATGTGTAAACATTCATGGCAAATAAAAACCGATTCTGATTCTGATACCAAGAAAATTATTTTAAGCTTGTAAGCATCTCTTTTACTGCTTTTAAAACTCTCATCACAGGCTGCAATAACCAGGTCATCAATCCAGATCAGTACGATACCTCGTCATGTTCCGTTTCTCTCTGATAAACACAGTGATCGGCTGGGTTCTGTACAAACATGTTTTCACATAGATAGTAATGCAACATTTTGTTCCAGTTTCGACCTGATTGTTTAAGCCCATAAAGTGACTTCTCCAGTCTACACACCATCTTCTGATCTTTTACATCCTAACCCTCTGGCTGTTCCATGTAAATTTCACAATCAATTGGTGCATGTAGGTAGGCTGTTTTTACATCCATCTGATGTAGGATCAGATCTTCCTGGGAAGCTTTCTGCATCAACACTCTCACACTAGTCAGGTCGGCAGTAGAAAACGTTCTGTTCTGTTGACTGTATCCCTTGGCTACATAGCGGGCCTTGTACTTGTCAGATCCATCAACATTGGTTTTGAGAGTATACACCCATCTACCCCCCACTGCTTTCTTGCCCTCAGGTAAGGGTCAGAGTAAATGTGTTGTTATCCCTCAGTGCCTTCATTTCCTCATCTATTGCATTTACCCACTCTCGGATGAGGTCACAGCATCTCTGAACGTCTGAGGTACATTACAAACTATTCTATAGCAATAATCAATGTTGATCTGAGCCTGATCACTCTCTATCCCATAGAAGTCTGGCCTCCTCCTCTCTCTAGCAGGGTATCTCCGTGGAGACTGGGATTCTGGCTTGACCTCACCTGTCTGTAGGCCTATCTGGCTTGGACCTGGCCTAGCCTCTGGGATGTCATTCTGCTCGGGTTTGTCAGGGTCAGGTCTGGTTGTGCTAGACTGCGCATCACTGTCATTGTCAGACATGTCATCAGTCTGCTGTCCCTCAACACTTGACATGAACCTCACCAGTCTGTGCTTCATCACCTTCCTGCTGTCAGGGTAGTAGACCATATAGGCTGGACTGTTCTTGTCATAACCAACAAAGATGCCTTTGTCAGACCTTGACTCTAGCTTCTTCCTGTCCTGCCTGTAGGCGTAACACACAGTACCAAACTTCTGCATCCTGGAGACATTAGGTCTCCTTCCTGTCAGCATAAAATTAGGTGTCTCTCTGGTGCGGTTGTTGAAACATCTATTCCTCACCACTGCTGCTGTGTGGACCGCATACAGCCATAGCTCCTTGGCTAACTGGCTCTCCAAGAGCATACATCTAGCCATGTCAAACAGGGTTCTCCAGTTAAGCTCGGCAGTGCCATTCTGGTGTGGTGAGTATGGTGCTGATGTTTCATGTCTGATTCTATTTCTACACAGTAGGGCTTGGTAACCCTGCCCTGTGAACCTGGTACCATTGTCAGACCTGATATACTTCACTTTCCCATATGGGGCTGTGTCGGCTAGAAACCTCTTTGTGGCTTCTACAGTGTCACTCTTGTGCTTTAGACCAGGGGTGCTCAATGCGGTCGCATGTGCTCATATTGGCGAGTTATCTTCCAATTTACGACTTCTAAACTTAAGAGTATAAAAATGTGTGGGGAAGCTGGACCAAATAAATAGACAAAAACGTACCATTTCCATACAGAATGGGAGTTTGATTTTTTTTTCACTATGTCATTTTCAAAGTGCGTTTGCCTCATCTGCCAGACTGAAGTCGCTAAACCGAAAAAGGGACATGTGGAGCGGCATTTTCGGACTGTACATAAAAACGACACTAACTTCCATCCGAAAAGTGAGTTGAGAAGGAGAAAGGTTAAATAACTAAAATCCCAGTTGTCAGGACAGCAGTCAAGACTTTGCTTTATTCGAGCCAATCGCTACATTCATGTGCTAGTACCCTTTTCGGGAAGATGCTGATGTTGTTTCACTCGCATCAAAAATTACAACACTGTTTCATCTGAACTCTTCTGGAGTGGAAGATGAGATTTTGACACTACAAGCCGACATTGAGCTGAAGGCCAGAGCTCATGGACAATTCTGGAGCTTACTCACAGAGGAAAAGTACTCCAACATAAGGAAATGTGCAACACGTGTTGCATTATGTGGCTCCACTTATTTATGCGAGTCAGCCTTGAGTGAAGCTTGGCATCTAACGTCACGTAGGTTTACCTGTTGTTACAACCCTAGGTTAGAGTGAGCACCACCCACTGTATTTATGGGTGCTTAGCACCTGTCGAAGGGGGGTGGGTTATTATTTATTTCAGTCATTTGGTGCCACTGGCAGTCCTCCTTGATCCCTGTGTTGTTTTTTTTGTAAATAAACGTTATTGATTTGTAAGATGATTTCCTTATTTTGTGTTGGGGTTGTAACAAGCAATATGGGTTCACACAATTATGCAAGGTATACTAACATATATGGTTCTTATAAAGAATTTTCAATATATTTCTGAATAATTATATGTTGCACAATTTTATAGTAGGTAGATCACTTTGAAAAAAAAAATCTACTTTGTTCACCAGGCTCTCAAAGCACTGAAACAAACAATACATTTACCAAATTTGTATAATTTCAAATTTAACCTTAGGCCCCTTCAAAATTTAACCACGGCAATGCATTAGACGCGTCACAGCATATACCATCTCTGGAACACATTGTAACTGTCAGTTTAACATGTAGCGCCACTAGCTGGCGCCTCCCTTTGTTTGTTGTGGAATGTAATGTTGAACATGAAGAAGAAGTGCATGAAGCGTGCTCCTGTGCAGCAGCCCGGCAAAGAGTGGAACGACTCGCCATACTGAACATCCGAAGGTATGTATCATTGTAATGTCAGTTTCCCCGAGAGGCACCTGGCTGCAGTCCACCACCGTGGGGCGGGAGCGTTGCAGGCAACACAGAGAGGCGACGGCACCGCCGTGAGGCGATGAGTTTCCGGAGTTGTTTTTTTCCAAGGCCCTGTCCCAATACCTGCACTTGCACCCTTGCGCCCTTCAATTGCGCGTTCTCGCTGAAGGGTGCAAGTGCGCAGGGTGTCCCAATTCTCCAGTAAGGTCTTAAGCCCCGCCCCCTCTGCGCACTTGATCCGCACTTCAACGAAGCCTGCATCGATGCGGCCTTTGGCAAAGTGTATTACCCACAATGCATTGCTGCGTGTGACGTTTTCACCAAAAAGGCGGAATATGGAGATGTCTGGTGGTCGGCCCCATAGACAATAGATGGTACATATACATGTCTATGGTCGGCCCGCTCATACGGTAAAGTGTCTTACCAAGTAAGGTGGTCAACAAGTTTAATTTGATTTTTGTTGCCCCTGAAAAAGTAAGTTTGTTCAGTTGGGTGTTTCATAAATTTCCATTCAATGAGTTTGCAGCATAGTTTGCTCAGTTGTTGAGTTTGTTTTATTACTTGCTCCAGAATATTCGAGTCAATTTGATAAATTTATATTTATTCAAAGTTGTAAAAAAATGAAATACAATAAACACCTTTTCGTAAAAACAATCAAAGGTCTTTTTTATTGTCTTTTTTCACGACAGCGAGAGTCTGACGCATACGTCTTCTTCGATTTCGGAGCTTCTTTCTTCTCAAAATAATAGTTTGGTGCAGCTTTAATATGATTTTCAGCGGCAAAACCATTGATCTTTATATTAAGGCAAAACTGCAAAAACAGCAACCGGTGTCGCCATTTTAGATATCGTAGTAATGACGCGCTAGCTAAATCTATGACGTAGTCATCACTGTCCCAATTCTCTAATTTTCGCACGCTTGTAGCCTACGCACTTCGAACCCTTTGCGCACTTCTACCACTTCGAGAGGCACCTGCCTGCAGTCCTCTGCTGGGAGGCCGCTCTGCTGGGAGGCCGCTCTGCTCCAGGGCCGGAAGTACATTTCAAAATAAAAGCGCAAGATTTCAGAATAAAAGCGCAAATTTATTTAAAAGCGCATTTCCTCCCAAATGCATTAATTAGTAAACACATTAGATTGAGAGGCACCTGCCTGCAGTCCTCTGCTGGGAGGCCGCTCTGCTGGGAGGCCGCTCTGCTCCAGGGCCGGAAGTACATTTCAAAATAAAAGCGCAAGATTTCAGAATAAAAGCGCAAATTTATATAAAAGCGCATTTCCTCCCAAATGCATTAATTAGTAAACACATTAGATTACGTTAAATCAATGAATTCTTTGTCTATAGTTTAAATCGTTATATCATATTTATATAGTAAACTTTAGACAAGAAGCCAGACTAATATACACTGCACTGCGTAACTTAGTCATTACGAAAAATAAAGGGTGGGTGATATGACTCGGGGCTCAATAATGTATTTGTAGCCTACTACAAAGCTGAGGATCGTGACTAGATAAGGTCAAAATGTTGATAACTGAAAACAATGGAGGTTAGGAATAACATCGCTCAGTGCAAGTTATGACTCCTATTCATCAGCCTACATTTCGTGAGACGTCATAAGCCTATACATTTTATTGTGTACTATACAATACTTCACTGCCTTTTCATTATATTAATAATAAATTGTCATTGAACCTTATTGCACTGATGTTTTTCATGTTTGGCTCTATATCTATGCCAATTATGTTTTTGTGCTGATATGTACAGTATAATCCAAGCGAATTATTAAATGATCAATGATAACATGTAAAACACACCAAGTCACAATATGATTTGACTTTATTCTGGCAGACAATAAACTCATTTAGCTGTTTGACATTCAGATTAGGCCAAATATTTTCTTTGGTCCATTATTTCTGCACAGAATTTCCACGTCTTCTGTGTTGTGAAATGTGAACTTGAAGGGCTCCAGGATTGTTTCCTTTTCAAGGTCATTCCACACCCTCCCATACTACCTTAGCCTGGTTCTCTTCCCCCATGCACAGGATTTCAGGCAGGTCCACTTTGGCAGAGAACAGTTATTAAAATCAACCCACTCATGATCAGAATCAGAATCTGTTTTAATGGCTATGCAAGTTTAACAAACACAGAATTTACATTAGCATGGAAGAGCAAGATAGAACATATATGTAACATGATAAGAACATAATATAATACAATAAAAAATATGGTGTAAAAAGGTCAGGGGGGTATATATACAGCATTGCAAAACAGTGGTACAACAGTAAGTAATTTTAAGGTGTCAAAAGGGGTTTTGAGTGCAAAAGTGTCTTGTGCAGTAGGATGCTGGATGGGGGTGTTTGTGGCAAAGTCATTCCGAGTCCTTGGCCCTATTGAAGAGTGCAGTGGCTGAAGGGTAGAAGCGTTCTTATGGCGAGAGGTTTTGGTCCTGGGTGAAGCAGAGGGTGTCCTAGGCGGGAGGCAAGTCTGACTGAGACCTCAGCCAGATTTTTCCTGAAAATATATATAGATAAGCAAAATGGTCAGTTGTAATATACATAACACAGGCTCCAAAAAGAAAAGATCTCATCAGTGCCCTCCTTTAATATGTCCATCTAGACATTGTTCAAATTACATCAATATGGAAATGAAAATGCTGGTTTCTGACCTGAAACGAAATAAAACTCAGATGGAACCCAAACAAATTTATAATTGTACCTCAGTAATGTTATCCACCTTCCTTTTCATCAGCCTAAACACTGGCAGTACTTCACCTCGCAAGAGGGCTTTAGATGCATCCGTCCAGTGGGCGAACACCTTTCCATGGCTGAAAAAATTATTCAAAAATAGAAAACCCCCCCCAGAAATTTCTAAAAACATTAAGTCGTTCAAATATCATATCATCATTTGCGGTCTCACCTTCCAAGGTCAAAATTTTCCATGAGGATTATACACCACCACCGTCGCAAAAGTGGCATGTCCAGCTGAAAAATTAACAACCCCCCCCACAAAAAATAAGCTCATTATGTCATAATTTATGTTTTGTTGTAGTAATTTTGAGTTTACGTTGATTGCATGAATCAACTTACAATAGAAAAGTCAAAGGGAGCTTCCAAAGTGGTGTAAAGGGCATTCTAGGAATAAAACATAGTAATTTTTAAGTAATTGTGATATCTTTGAACACACATAATTACACAAATAATGTGTACTACCATCAACATGAAGATACCACAGTCAATCCCATATGGTTGATGTGGAAAATCCTACATATCAGAAAGAAGTGAAATATTAAATTATTGTTTAGCAGTGTATTGAATAAAATATATACATTCACATACGTATTAGGAGAGTGATCATCAGGAGGTGGGGACACACCTTTCAACAGTGATCAAACGGCTCTTTGGAGACTGTGGTCTGCAGGGGGTGGGGGCACACCTTTCAGTAGTCAAACCACTGTTTGGAAACTGTGATCTGCAGGGGGTGGAGGGACACATTTTAACATATTCATCAAACTGGGCCTAGACGTCCTTGGATTAACTGGTGTTACACAAATGTGTATCTACAGGTTTAGGAGACAGACAGGAATCAACATTTACATCTGGAGGTCAGAGGGCCATTCTAATTATATATATATTATATAAATTATATCCTCAGTATCCTAAAATAAAAGTACTGATGGTGTAGAAGCTATTCGTATTCGTTTAGTTTATATACTGTATTATAAAACAGAGGCAGAACATTAAAAAAGTAAAAATGAGCCATGTACTCTTTCACATCTTGTACCCTGTATATTCTGATTATACTGTTCATACTGTGTATATTCTGAGATTAGATTCAATTTTAATGTCATTACACAGGTACAAGTACAGGGTAACGAAATACAGTTAGCATCCAACCAGAAATGCAAAACAGTTATTAAAACAGAATATAATAAATATAAGTATACTCAGAATATACACAGTATGAACAGTATAATCAGAATATACAGGGTAGGTACAGATTAAAGTGATTTAACACAAATGTACAGCTGTTGAGTACAAGATGCTACAGTATTAAACATAAATTACACAGAGTAACAGAGTATACAATAATATTCTGTTGTAATAACTGCTTTGCACTTCTGGTTGGATGCTAACTGTATTTCGTTAACCTGTACTTGTACCTGTGTAATGACATTAAATTGAATCTAATCAATTTTTGTGACGATACCCAGCTAATGCAAGGAGAGTTTACAAAAATGTATTATAACGTTACACACAAATGCGAAAGTTTAATAATCCCTGAAAATTTGTTGATGAAAGTAAACTTTGACGTTAAGAAGACTTGTAACATTTGGTAATTATTCGGTAAATCAATAAAGACTTCTATAACGTTATTGTTTTACGGCACTTATATTGACAATAAATCATGCATTTACTTTCTGTGGAAAATCTGCAATTTACCGCAACTAGGAAGAGATGTGGTCTGTGTCGTGAAATCCAGGTGAAATCCAGGTTTAAATGTCCTCACTTCCCCCCGCTGCCCCCCGAAAAACAATTCAAATAAATGCGTCACTTCCTGCCTTGGAGCAGAGCTGCCGCTCAGCAGAGCTGCCTCCCAGCAGAGGACTGCAGGCAGGTACTCTTGTCTATCCTTGGCAGCGGATAGGAATCTGGTATAGTTACTGCATTTACTCGACGGTAGTCCGTACATAAACGAGACGTGCCATCTGGCTTCGGAACCAAAATACACGGGGAGCTCCAAGCACTGTGACTACGTTTTGCCATGCCATGTTTTAACAAGTAGTCAACCTCACCTTTCATTAACTCCCGTTTTTTTATGTTTACCCGATAAGGATGTTGGCGAATAGGAGATGTGCTGCCAACATCCACGTCATGCGCCAAAACAGACGTGCTCTTAGGTACATCTTGGAACACAGTAAGAGCGCCTGCGATCGGGTGTTTTGACAATGTAATTAGTATCACTGACTTTGCGCTCCACAACATACGGTCCAGAAAACCTGGCAGACAGTGATGAACCTGGGATTGGTAACAACACCAGTACTTGATCCCCTGGCAAAAATGCACGATCTTTTGCTTCTTTATCATAATGTTTTTTCATACGTGACTGAGAGGAAGAGAGAGACTCCTGAGCTAGCATGCAGGCAGCATGCAGCCTCTCCCGCATCTGACTGACAAAGTGTAACACATTCTTAGGGTTGCTACTTGACACATCAAGTTGAACACGCTCCTTTAACACTTTTAAAGGACCCCTAGATGTGTGTCCGAACACGAGATCCGCGGGGCTGAACCCCAATGATTCCTGCACTGTTTCCCTCACAGCGAACAAAACAAAGGGCACCCCCTCATCCCAATCAGCACCTGTTTCCATACAGTATTTCCTCAGCATGGTTTTTAGGGTCTGGTGCCAGTGTTCAAGAGCCCCTTGACTCTCTGGATGGTAAGCGCTTGAGACCTGGTGTGATATGGACAAGGTTTTCAATGCAGAAGAAAACAGTTTGGACATGAAATTAGTCCCTTGATCCGTCTGGATCACTCTGGGAAGACCAAAGGTGGAAAAGAACTTGATCAGATTCTCAACAATTGTCTTAGCTGTAATTGTCCGGAGTGGAATAGCCTCTGGGTACCGAGTGGCGCTGCACATAATGGTAAGCAGAAACTGGTTACCTGTTCGAGTTTTTGGTAATGGACCCACACAGTCTATAATCACCCGCTCAAACGGTTCTCCAATCGCAGGAATTGGGTGAAGTGGCACACAAGGAACAGGTTGGTTCACTTTTCCTGCAAGTTGGCATACATGACAGGTTTTACAGTATTGCACAATGTCCGATTTTAATCCTGGCCAGAAGAAATGTCGGAGGACTCTGGTATGTTTTAGTTACCCCTAAATGTCCGGACCATGCAGGGTTATGAGCCAGTGACAATACTTGCTGTCGTAATGGTGATGGAACAACTACCTGCCAAACTGTACCCCAGTCCTCACTCGTTTTATGCGCAGTCCATTTACGCATTAGAACACCAGCATCCATAAGGTAAGCAGTCTCCTGCACATTTGCCTTTTCAAGAGAAACCACAGAATCAAAGCATTTACTAAGACTGATATCCTCTTTTTGCCACTCAATCAGCCTCTCTGAGGTGATGGATGACATCACATCACCTAACTGGGGAGCGACTCCACATCCCCTTTTCTCAGACTGAACCGAAGATGACCGCTCTGGTTTAAGCTCTACATCTACGGTTTCAACCTGCTCAAAAATAGTGTCAGACAAATTCACTGTATCCCCCTGCATGCGAGCCTGTGCCCTTGTTAAAACACATGCAGGGAACACTTGCGGGTACTTCTGAACTAGGACAATGTCAGAAACATTAGATTGTGGTCTGTTTGTTACTTCTAATACTGGAGACACCTTACCCCCAGCCTCTGGCACCAGCTCATAGGCACGCAGCACAGTAGCTTTAACAACATCATAATGTAAACTGTCCTCTATAGAGAGAGAGGCCACAACCTCCTGGGCCTTCCCAGTCAGCTTACATTGAAGGAGTAATGGCCAGACGTCTCTTGGCCACTTCAAGGCAGCAGCTACCCGTTCAAAAGCAGAGAAGTATGAGTCTACCTCAGACTCACGGAATGGGGGAATCACTGCAATGTTCCTCCCCACATCAAAATGACCTGGCTTGCCCTCTGGGTGAAGAGACACCCCAGCCTCAAGCTCCATTCGCCGAATATGAATTTGAGCTTCCTTGTCTGCCTCTATTTTTCTAATTTCTATCGCATACCTCCTTTTGTCTTCCTTATCTCTTTGGTCTGCTTCCAGACGGGCTATTTTCAGCTGCAGCCGAGCGACCTCTACAGACTCGGGGAACACAGGGGACAACGGGTCATACCTCGGCAGAGTTCGAGTCTCTGGAGCTTCTTCACCTCCCACACTGCGCTTTGACTATGCTGGTGAGGGATTCTCTAAGGCGTCCTTGTCCTCCGTTTCATCCTCTGTTTCCACATCCTCCACAGCCATAACTCCTACCCTTGACAGACTCAACAAATGACTTTTTGATCACACTTACTAAGTTTGCTTTACGAGCCTGCCCTTCAATTTTAAGATTGTAGTAGTCCGCTAGCGCCAACAAATCCACCTTAGACAGGTTAACCAATGAACCCAATGAGGGCTCTGCAATAAAGCCTGCCACTTCTGAAGTATCCGCCATGCTCACACCTACAGACTACAGGACAGACGCAAGACACAAATATTACGCAAGACAACACTACTAGGCCTTACTCACACCCCAACAACACACCCCAATCACTGAGCACTGGGTGGTCCGAGCAGCGGGGCGCCAAGATCCCGGATGAGCCCCCAATTGTTACGTTCCAGTTCCCAAAGGGAGGGGAGCATGACAACCCCACTGCTCGTGCTCGTGCCAGCAAAGGAGGTATGGAGTCGTGGTGCAAGAAAAGGACACAGAAGTTAACTACCGTAAAACAAAGCTTTTATTACTGGGAGAAGGGGAGGGCTGGATGGACCAAAGCAACGAAATAAACAAGAAAAGCCCCTCCCGTAACCTATACTAACCCCCAATGGTAATAATCCCTATCTGGCATACTTTCAAGGCACCCTAACCAAACTTACAATTGGTGGTCCGCCCAGGTCTAGCTGGTGTGTCTAGACAGAGAAATATTCCTACGGGTGATGTATACCCCGGGGTAGCTCTAACCTACTCCCCAACTCCCTATAAACAGAAAATAATAATAGTTAACACAAATAATTTGGATACATAAACAAACAAACAAACAAACAAGTTATTATCAAAATGTTCCAAATGTTAATGTTAATCAAAGATTTTCTGAATTGCATAACGATCCCCACACAGGGTAGAAACCAAAACCAACAGCAGCAGGGGAAACTGATGCAAAACTGGGCTTTTTAAAGAGCCCAGCCAGCTGCATCCACTGACGAGTAGGCGGAGTTTCAGATCCCAATCAGCCAATCGGCTGCCGGGACAGCAACAGCAGCCACACCGCCTGTCAGAACAAAACACAACCACCAAACAAAACCAGCAGAAAATGTCTCCGGAACGAACCCAGAATTCTGGGGACGTAACAGTGATGCTGCACATATAAACATAAATGTGGAGGCCAAGTGGCCTGGCTCTGTTCACGACCTATCGGGAGTCAACCTTGAGTAAAAGACTGGAATGGGGTAAGTAAATGTATGTCCTATATATATCAATGTATGCACTACACACTTACAGGGGAAATTATGTGCAGCTCTAAAGCAATGTGACCTTTCTTACAGGAGAGATGGATGGCTTTCTGCTGGGAGATAGGGGTTACCCATGCTGGCAAACTCTGATTACCCCTTACCCAGAACCTGAACCACCCCTGAAAGGGCCTGTGACATCATTGTGGCATGTGTTGTTCTCCATAATTACAGGGGAGAAATACCCTGCCCTAAAGTTACAAGATCCTGAGGACGACCCCATCAACTCTGCAGATATCCAGGATGGAAGGATATGATATGCCACAATGTCTTTTCATATTAATAATGATATCCACCACAAAACAAAATTAATAAACACAAAATCACAGCAATTTATATGGTGTCTTTTATTTTCTACAACAAAAAAGATGAATGAAAAAGGTTAGATCTTAATATAGTTTCAATACTTCCCAGAATTCACCTATGACTTTTCTGACTTTTTTCTCAGAATTCTGACTTTAATCTCAGAATTCTGACTTTAATCTCAGAATTCTGACTTTATTCTCAGAATTCTGACTTTTTTCTCAGATTTCTGATTTTACTCTCAATTCTGACTTTAATCTCAGAATTCTGACTTTTTTCGCAGAATTCTGATTTTAATCTCAGAATTCTGAATTTCCTGTGGCGCACATGAGTGGAGGGGAGGAAAGGTGAGGAGAGCCACGTGCTTAGAAAAATGTCTGAGCTCAGCGATTTTTTACGTGTTCGAGGTGTCCCCGAGGAGGCCATTTCGTTCATGGAAGAGCAGAAGGTGAGTGAAGAAGATATATGTGTTGGTTTGATGCTTAGTGTTTGTAAAAACGAAGAAATGGCTATAGATATGATATGCATATAAATGCAGATGCTCATTAGCATGTTCGCCATCTAGGAGTCCATCCCGTGAGTGAAGATGTATGTGTTGGTTTGATACTTAGTCTTTGTAAAAACGAAGAAATGGCTATAGATACGAACGATGTTAAATGCAGAAGCTCGTTAGCATCTGTCTGCTTTTGTGGCAGCAACTACCGAGTAAGATGTGTGGAGCCACCGTTAGACCTGTCTACACCGGCCTGACACCGGGCAGTGATTCTTTCACCCCGGTCATGCCATCCATGGCGTCCCCGCTTACAGAACTATGTTGCCCGCAAGTAATTTAGCCATAGACAGTTTTCCCTGAATATTGGTAGGCTAATGTAGGTTAACATTTACACTCAAATTACAATCCTAATAGCAGGCAGACAGACTGGGAACCTATTATAGACACAAGTTAACGCAATAAACACTATTAGGATTTAGATAAAGTAACAAAAGGGAATGATCAGAAGACATTACATGACTTCATGTGTGCAGGCATTGCACTCCGTAGTGCAATTGGCCTGTCAATTCGTTGTGTTAACAATAAACAGCACAGTGCTTATCAGGGTTAGGTGTATATAAAATAATGTAGCCATTTCATGTATTTATCCCATTCTCTCCAGTCTGAGATGTTTAGTAGCATTAGTTTCACTTAAGTCAACACAAAGGCTTTTCCTACTTTTGTGGAAAGGGTACAGAATGCAGTAAACTAGATGATTTCAGGCAACATCTTTAGAATCTCACAGTGAAAGTAATATGCATGTAATATGTACAAGTATAACTTACAACCTCAGAACAGTCACTTCAATATGAATGCATGTGCACAATAAAAAAAGAATAATTCTCTTATTTGATGTCCTCCTCTGTGCAGATCGACCACGATGTCATCGTACTCATGGATGATCCAGAACGATAGCATTTCACAACAATGCCTGCAGTGCCTGATTTGGATGACTTAATCAAACTGTACTTCAGACTTTCTTTTAGCAACAAGGAAATACTTGCAATTTTAGCACATAACAACCAGACAGTGGTAAGTGTCAGAACTTTAAAGAGGATTTGTCGAAGACTTGGTCTTTTCCAGAGGAAGAACCAGTCTGACTTGGAAGATGTGCTGACTTTTGTTCAACGTGAGGTTATGACCAATGGACAGATGCAAGGTTATCGCTGGCTACATCTTCGAGCAGTTCAGCAAGGATTTGTTGTGTCACAAGACACCATAAGACGCATAATCAAACTGGTTGATCCACAAGGTGTAGAACTGAGAAGAGCACGGCGCTTGAGAAGACGTCAGTACAGCTGCAGAGGGCCAAATGCACTTTGGCACATGGACGGCTATGACAAGCTAAAACCCTATGGCATTGGCATCAATGGCTGCATAGATGGCTTCGGTCGCTATGTGTTATGGATGGAGGCCTATACCACAAACAGTGATCCCAAAGTAGTTGCAAGTTACTCTATCAAAACTGTGTCAAGCATAGGTGGATGTCCACAGAGGATTCGTGCAGACAGGGGAACAGAAAATGTTTGTGTGAAAGAAATGCAGATGTTTTTGCAGAGAAACCATCCAGACAGCTTTGCAGGAGAGAGGAGTTTCCTTTATGGAAGAAGCACAGCAAACCAGCGCATTGAAGGATGGTGGGGTACCATTCGCAAACAGAGTGCCCAGTTCTGGATTAATTTATTTCTAAATTTCCAGGATGGACAAAAGTCTAATACAGTTCTGTTTCATGAATCTTGTTCAGGTAAAAAAAAAATCCTCAATATCTGAAATGGAGGTGATGCAGGTTGTATTGGAATTGTAAAAGTTTCTGTTTGTAATTATTCATAAAATTATTTTGGATTACCCCTGCATAAACAATACACACATCAACCTAGTCCTTAGTATAGACAGCAAACAGTTAAGTGTTGCAAGAGCAATTTCACATTTCTGTATGTACTGTGCTTCTTTCTACACAGGATGAGCTCGACAAATTTGTCAACACCTGGAATTCACACAAAATCAGACCAAGATCAAATGGTGATGTGGCATCAGGTCGGCCAGTTGTGATGTATTCATTCCCAGAACTGCACAGTGCTGAAGACAGCCTTCAGCCTGTTTCCATGGAGGAGGTCACTGTGTGTATGGAGGAGTGCTCTCCCAAAGGCCAGTTTCCATGTGATGAAACCGTTTTTGAACTGTGTTGTCTCCTGATGGAGGAGAATGGGTGGGATGCTCCTGCAGATCCACTTGCTGCAGCTGATCTGTACATCATGCTAAGAGAAGAAATGCTGCAAATAATTTGAAAAAATTGAACTCATCTAAATACATAAAGTGTATCCCAATCACATAATTCTTTTGTACTTTTCTGATGTTGATCATTTTTTGTGGTGCTTTATGCAAGACTAATTTTGTTTGTTAGATGTGAAAGCGAGCAGGCACAGTGAGCTCTTTGTGCCCTATTTGAGCTGTGAATAAATCCCTCACTGCTTGTATCAAAACCTTGTGTTCTTGACTCCTCATAAATTGGGAACATTTGCTTTAAAGGGATAGCCCAGTTGTTAAAAGTGGGTTTTATGATGTATAGGTTGTCTGTGTTCTACTGGCATTAAACAGCAGCTGGAAATCTACGAAAACAAATATGAATTACTTTATTAATCCCAGAAGAAAAATTAATTTGTCTTGTCAGCTCATCTACCATTTGCAGATTAATCATGAAGCCTGATGGCTGTAGGCACAAAGATCTTCTATATCTGTCCATACTGCAACAAAGAGAGAGGAGCTGTCCACCACCGCCGTTTTCTTGGTCCATCAAGATCATCCGAGTTGATCAGAACGGCCTCCACCATCGTCAGTGTGCATCTCTCCACCACATCCCCCAGTATTAGGGTAACATGATTGAAGTCTCCTGATATATAGTGACTTAGGATGTTTAGTCTGTATCCTAGCAACGAAAATCAGCAAAAATGACAAAAGATTATGGTCGACACGTGTCAGTGAGGAGAAATTGTATTACCTTAACCCAGGGATCACCAATCCTGGTCCTCGAGGTCCGCTGTCTTGACAGTTTTCGATGTTTCCCTGCTCCAGCACACCTGATTCTAATGAATGGGTCATTAACAAGCTCTGTGGAAGCCTCATAATGACCCTTTATTTGAATCAGGTTGTTGTTATTTGTTTTTCAGTTATTTCAGAACCATGGACAGCGCTGTTAGTTGCGCGTTATTGTGTTTGGGCCTCGCAACGCAGTCCCTGAATAAAGCATTTCTACATACAGCATACAATTAACCTACATGTTGAAAAATAAAGAAAGGTATGCCTGGATTTATATGGTCTCATAAAGCCTCTTTATTATAACATCCGTTACGTAATCTGAAAGACCATCAGCAAGAGTTTGATTTTCAAACACAAATGTAAAACAGTTAATAGAGGATTGTGGGAATGTAAACAATGTCCATTACCCAGACATTGCTTTCAAGAACTGCATGAAATTCTGATCGGAAATCCGGAAAGTTGTCATAGCTTTCAGCTATGTGCAGAATCTTTCCACATGTGTGACCAATTGATCTTCTGCTGAACTCTGTCATTTCTTGAAATTCCACATAGATGCTGTCTGTTATTACAAGATCAGATCCGGTGCAGAACCGCAGAAATGTCTGCAGTTTCAATTCATCTAGCTCTCTGAGGAATCTTTTCAGATGATTTCTCACTTCCTTTTGTTGTAGAGTCAAATCATTTGCAAATTTCAGCAGCTGACAGACCTTTTTTGAGGTTGGTTGCAGGTCAGTTAAGAACTCGAGTAGTGCCTCTGGACTGAGGAAAAGATGATGACGGGTAATCTCTCTCCAGCAGTCAATGACGAACATTGGTTTTTGGACAAGTTCTTTGTGTGCTATTTCATAAATAATAGTAGTATATTTATTATTATATTCTGTTGTCATAACTGTTTTGCACTTCTGGTTGGATGCTAACTGTATTTCGTTACCCTGTACTTGTACCTGTGTAATGACAAAGTTGAATCTAATATTACAGTGTGTGTATAAGGATCCCAAAGTGGCACCTGTCAAAAGACACGCTTACGACGCGGTTTTATCTGACTGTTTTCTTTTCGCTTAATGCGCCTTATAGTCCGGTGCGTTTTATATATGAAAAAAAGATCGGAAATAGACCATTCATTGACAGTGCGCCTTATAATCCAGTGCGCCCTATAGTGCAAAAAAAACGGTACAAACGAAGGGAAATACCCGGCTACGTGTGCACATAGGGTGAGTTGCCAAACCCCAAGATGGGAATCTGTGGGTTTTCGGCTTCAGAACAGCTGAAAATAATTAGTTTTATCAACTCTAAATTGACTGACTCTGAGTTACGCGCAAGCATCGCAACTATAAAAATACATTATCAATGGAGCGCAGATATAACGATTCACGATGGAAACCGATTCAGGAAAGAAGAGGTCGGGTATTTCTCCCAAACTGAATTTGACGTGCTAATTCAAGTTTATGGTGAATATGAAGCCATATAAAATAAAATAAAAAGCAACACTACTGCATCTGCAAAAGACAGAGCTAGCTTGGGAGAAAATAGCTGAGAGAGTCAATGCGGAAGTTTACAAAAAATATTACAGTGTTGGGTGTAATTAATTACTAAATAATCTGAATACTGTAATTTAAAGACTTTAAAACAATTCTGTATAAAACAAGAGTGGATGTAACATCAAATGTAAGTAAACCAATACTTTCTAGAGATAGTAATTATTACATGAATCTAATTAGACTGGTTAAAGATGTAATTTGTTGTTAGTAATTAAGAACTGTTTTAGAGTAAATTCCCAACTGTTATATCAGAGGTGAGACTAGGAGAACAGTATTTTATTAAACCTATTAATTTAATTTTCATGTAGAGGTGCAATCCTGCTGGCATAAAAAATACGTGGCAGCAGATTAAAATGAAATATAAAAACATAATTGAATCAGGTAAGCCTTGAGCATATCATAGGTGTTGGCTACCTGTCTTTACAAACATTTGACACATTAAATACCATTCTTTGTCTACTAGTGCAGAAGCGTTTTTGATCATGGGTCTAAATGTTCATTCTCTTTTGACTACTCAGCCAGAGGCAGAGGCCCGTAAAACAGGGGGAGGACCTGCACCACCACCTCTGACAAATGCTGAGGATATGGTCCTCAACCTTAATGCAGGAAGGCCAATGGCTGAGAGAATTCCTGGAGGGACTTCTTCTGAACAAGTCACTCCAGAAGATTTAAGTGCCTACGTAAAATGTAAGCGGTCTACCTACAGTATGTTTAATTTCTCTTTCCATATAGAATTTTTTTGATATTTCCATTTAACATTATTTGGGTTGGGATTTTTTGTTTATCCCAACAGATTCAAATGGTAATATCTGTCCTTTGGAGCCTCCTGTCCCAACAGAACCCCTGGTAGTTGTAAGTAGCCTACTTAATACACCATAAATTATGGCAAATGGTGTTTAAAAAGTGTACTTTATTGAATGCTCATTGTATAGGCAATCGGAACCACAAAACTTTGCCTGATGAGGGATGGCGTGGAGCCCTTTCCAACGCGTGAAGCAGTTGACATTTGAGGTCTTCAGTTCATTTGAATGTTTATTTTGAGAATGCAGCAGGATGTCAAAAGCATAAATAAAGCCGGGTGCTAATTATAAATTAAACAACTAACTTTGTTAGGAAAATAAACCGAAATAAACTCTAAACAACTGAAAACAAACAACCGCCCGCACGGTTGAAAAACTGTGTGGCTTCTGTCTAATTACCAATCCCACCACCTGTGCCCCAGTGACACCCTCAAGTAGTGATCAGCTTGCCTGCTATTAGCTGGACCCTCCTATGCCCAGGTTGCAAGTTGTCATGGTAATAATATAACAATAAATAGTAACTAATATAAACGCACTGCAATAAAAACATAATATTGGCTACAACACTCATCTTTACAGGATGATGAATAAACTGTTTCTGCTGCCACAGAGAGGCCTACAGAGGTAATGTTAATGTGTCTACACATCAAACAATCTACACATTTACATTTCTTCACATTTAATGTGGAGTAGCCTACAGAATCTAAGTATATCTATAAATGGTCATTCTAATCTCCCCCCCAGAGTGTGGAAGAACAGCAGGAGGAAGGTCCATCCACTTCTGGTGCACAGATGAACACAGTTCAGTGATTTACAGTAAATGCCACGGTTAATTCTGTAGAATTTTAGAACAACGTTATGTAACTCTAATCTACTATATTTTCAGTTGTTGCCAGTTAAAGAGTTATATAGACTTTTTCTCATTAAAAAGATCCAAAAAACGGATCTGGAAATCGAAATTCAGAAAGAAAAGCTAAAGGTGAGTGTTTAGTCATAGGTGTATTCTTGGTTAAAGTATTGAAACTATATTAAGATCTAACCTTTTTTATTTATCTTTTATTGTAAATAAAAGACACCATATAAATTGCTGTGATTTGTGTTTATTTGTTCTGTGGTGGATGTTGAAATTGAAAAGGCATTGCGGCATATCGTATCACGGACAAGCCGTCCATCCTGGACATCAGCAGAGTAGATTAGATTAGATTCAACTTTATTGTCATTACACAGGTACAAGTACAGGGCAACGAAATACAGTTAGCATCCAACCAGAAGTGCAAAACAGTCATTACAACAGAATATAATAAATATGGGTATACTCAGAATATACATATTATGAACAGTATAATCAGAATATACAGGGTATGTACAGATTTTAAGTGATTTTAGACAAAGCAGAAATCACCAGGTAGCATGTATATACAGTTAGTGCAAATGATGCAATGAGCAGATGTGCAAAATGAACAGATTTGCAAAGTGAACAAAATGTACATGTAGTGCTTACCTTTGTACCATTTCAGGTTATTCACTGGACTTGAACTGCCTAAGTTTCAATAAAAACAGGAAAAATTGGGGTGTTCTAAAACTTTTGACCGGTAGTGTATATTATTGTATTATATAGTTTTGAGTGCTGTACTGTATCCTGCTGCTGTTGAAAACTCTTAGGCCTCTGTAATAAATAATAGTGACCACCAGAGAGCAGTATGCAGAATTCTCCCACAGGGGGCAGTCACATCAGGCGGTGTGTTGGGGTCATACCCGATGGACTAGTGACTGTGGAATAAATTGGATTTCCTGTGTATTTATAGTACTCACTAATCATTAGGACTAGTTATTGGATACTAGTTGGTATGTGTCTCATGTGAGCTTGTATATAAGAAGTAGATAGGGCTTATGTGTCAGGGTTAATAAAGGAAATGTACATTTCATTAGATTTTTTGTTGTTGCTTTAAATTAGTTCAATAAAAAATCAAAATAATCTACAAATGTTTATGTAATCTGTTTCTTTGTTTAGGTGGTGATAATATATTGTTCATGACTGAGAACGCATCTTAGTGCTGTAACTACCACAAGCTATCAGTATCACCCAATGGTTGCCATCCCATGCCAACATCCATCCATTCATGTGTCAGTCTACCAGCCTACATGTCTGTCTGTTACCTGATCATCTCTGGCCCTCTGATGACGACAGGCTTCGTTCAGAACACCATACATGCAAGTCACAGTTCTTCAGGGAAAATAACAAATTTTTCATTGAACTAATGTTAACACAAAACGCATTGAAAGTGTAACAGCAGGTGTCCCCCCCACCCTCGACAAAACACTAAGCGAAGTTATTTGCGTTGTCAACTTCATTAAGGCCAGCGCACTTAACAACTGGCTGTTGATCAACTGACACAGGAGCAGAACACACTTACTGTTTACATTTACATTTATTCATTTAGCAGACGCTTTTATCCAAAGCGACTTACAAGAGAGAGCTTTTACAAAGAGCATCAGTCATTGAGCATAGCAACGTGATAGACCCCGAACACAGTCAGGTTTTTTAGATCGTGAATCATACATCATGAGACCAATAAGTGCAAAGGAAAGAACTATAAATGCATAACACAACGATTGTGAACATAAAGCAAGAGATACAACAGACAACACTGGCAAGTCACCATGGGGACCAACAGATTGTTCTAAAGCACATTAGATGATGTGAAGTGCCATACTATTCCTAAGTGCCATTAAATTCTTTAAATAGGTGAGTTTTAAGGCTTCTCTTGAAGGTGAGAAGGTAGTCTGTGCTTCTGATGGAGGTGGGGAGTTGTTGTCACTGTTTCACACTGAAGTGCGCTGGTTATCCAAAGGCAGAGTTTTCACCAGGTACTATGAACTTTGACATGAAAGCCATGCTTTCCTCATTCAGAAAAAGTCCAGAATTGTTCTGATTGGCTCCTTGATTTGTTTTATCTGGCTGATATATTTTCATTTCTCAAAAAACTGAATTTGAAATTACAGGGACGGCACGGCAATGTTTTTCTTAATTTGAAAAATGTTCAGGCTTTCCAAAAGTCCTTGAAGCTGTGGTTTGCATGACTCAGAAGGCCAGACCCAAGTCACTGCATGTTTCCCACTGTTGCAGCACGTAGAACATGATGTTGTGGCCACACAAGTGAAACACCTCTCTGTGCTTATGTAACGGAGTTGATTATTTGTGCAAGTTAAATCCTGCATAAATGGGATTTATTTTCTATCATTGTATTTGTCTGGTTCTGGTTACGTTTGTTAATAATTACACACGTTTTAGATTTTGGTTTACATGTACATCTCGGGGTGTTTCCGTTCTGTAGCCTTTTGACCCTCTTGTCTCCCCATCTTTTGTGTTTGCGTTTATACATAGATACTTAAGGCCTATTTATGCTTCTGCGTCAAACGTTGCGCGTGGGGCGCGGCGCGGTGGTTGAGCATTCGAAGTTTTGCGTCGAGGGTCCGCGTTACTCTGCAATTCACCGCCCTGCCACCAGGGTTGTGTGGCTGTGTGGTTTCAAGGGTTATAGCCGAATCCTTGCTCATTATCGAAGAGCAAATGCTTATTTTGCAAATGATGTGGAAGCGCAGGCGACAGAGAAGACGTTTGCGGAGGTTCTGTACGATCGTTCGAGGCTGGAAACGGGTGAATTTGCAACACTGGTTCACCCACTGAGGGAGCTGGACGAACAAATGCACTTTCGTTACTTTAGCGGGCCGATTTGACGAGCTTCTTCGCCGTATACAGCCTGGCGAGTGGAGAAAAGTGGTGGCCAATGATTCGAACTTCACGATGGTGTCCCGAAGCACACTCAATGAGTGATAATAAACTGTGAACTATGCATAGTGTGTAAACTGTGTTGTGCTGTGTGTGTTGAAAATAAATATCAAAACAACTGTTTAAAAACAAACTTGTGTGTTTTATTCTTATGTATTATGTAATACAAAAAGTATAATTTAAAAAATCACAACACTAAAACAATACAACAACAATATGCATTGTAGTATGTATAAATGTATTATAAAAAGTCAAGTTGCGGCAAATCACGGCAAAAAGTGCACTCAAACTATACAACACATATGGCAAGCCGTTTTAACATAAATTCAATAGACTGGATATGTGACGCAGATATCTGTAATTCAATTTCGCCTAGTCAAAAAGAACATTTCAGATATCTGCAACTACAATCCTCCTATCCACAACTGGAATTAGGGATATCTGCAACGTCATTTCAGATATCTGCAACTACAATCCTCCTATCCACAACTGGAATTACAGATATCTGCAATGTCATTTCTCCTAGGAGAAACTACGTCACTTTTGCCATTCATGTCTATGGGGCACGTGATTTCAGATATCTACAATTCAATTGCGGATATCCACAACTGGAATTGCAGATATCTGCTACGTCATTTCAGATATCTACAATTCAATTGCGGATATCCACAACTGGAATTACAGATATCTGCAACTGAATTGTAGATATCTGTAACTCCAGTTTAAGATATCTACAATTTGATTCTGACTAGTCACAATTCCAGTTAAAGATATCTTTAATTCACCTCAATTCCAGATATCTACAGGTCCCTTTTCAGATATCTGTAATTACATTTTGACTAGGAGAAATAAAGTTGTAGAAATCTTTAACTGGAATTGTGACTAGTCAGAATCAAATTGTAGATATCTTAAACTGGAGTTACAGATATCTACAATGGCATTGCAGATATCTGTAATTCAGTTACAGATATCTACAATGGCATTGCAGATATCTGTAATTCAGTCACAGATATCTACAATGATGCAGCAGATATCCGTAATTGAGTCACAGATATCTACAATGATGCAGCAGATATCCGTAATTGAGTCACAGATATCTACAATGACGCAGCAGATATCCGTAATTGAGTCACAGATATCTACAATGACGCAGCAGATATCCGTAATTGAGTCACAGATATCTACAATGACGCAGCAGATATCCGTAATTAGTCACAGATATCTACAATGACGCAGCAGATATCCGTAATTAGTCACAGATATCTACAATGACGCAGCAGATATCCGTAATTAGTCACAGATATCTACAATGACGCAGCAGATATCCGTAATTAGTCACAGATATCTACAATGACGCAGCAGATATCCGTAATTCCAGTTGTGGATATCCGCAATTGAATTGTAGATATCTGGAATTCAGTTTCTCCTAGTCAAAACTGAATTACAGATATCTCTACCTGTCGTTTCGACTAGTCACAACTACATTACAGATATCTTGAATGAAAAATCCAACTATTCAACATGTAATTACGACTAGCCAGAAAGAAGTTGTGGATATCCGCAATGTTAATTCAGGATAGTCAAACTTAGTTGATAAATGTTAAAACGGCTTGCCATAAACACACGTATCTCAACTATTTACAAAACTACGTCACGTTCTGAGCGGACCAATCACAGCGCTTTCGACGCCGACAACGCTACGCGCAGTTAGGATTTTTTGGAGGCGCGCGATGGGCAATGCGGGAGGGTCGGCGATGGTCGGCGGAGCAGTGCGCGCGACAAATTGCAGAAGCATAAATAGGCCTTTACTCTTCCCTTTCTTGCTGTATCACGCTTGGAAGAGGTATGTTATCCCCAAATGCGAGCATAGTTAATCCATAATATATCATCAATAGGCCATTGATGTTTATTGAATCTGTAATCTTATACTTTAATCACTTCATTAGCCATTACTTGATGTATTGTCACGTCCTTGTGTATATTTCAGGTGTTGTGTTATGTAGTTTATATAGCCACGAGTATAGGATAAGTTTGTGGCTTAGCTGTTGTTAGCGTCTGGTATGTTTTAGCTTTTTCTTTTATATTTTGCTTTGCCAGGAGTGGGCGAGAGGGCATCCAGGAACCCCATTGTATTTATGTTAATGTATTTACCAGGTGTGTGTTCCGTTAAAACCTCAAAAGTGTGGGAAATCTGCTAGTCAAAAATTCGCTAGCATGAATAGCTAATCTTGACAATGAATAGCTAGCAGGCGAGATGATAAATCTCAGTTTATCTTAAAATGCTAACGTAGCTTCTAGTTGTTCTTCCATGTCATGTTGTTAATGATTTCATGTTAATAATCTAAATCTGTATGTGGAGATGTTTGAACATGGCCCTGTCCTGTATCACGCTGGGAAGAGGAGTGGGCGAGAGGGCATCCAGGAACCCCATTGACTGTACTTATGTTAATGCATTTACCAGAGAGGGAATAAAAGCGCATTGACGGCTGTTTTTAGGGCCAGAGTAGATGGTTCAGTTTAATTTGAGATACTGCCAGTGAACAACTTTGTTAGAGTAGAGAAACAAGTGAAGTGAGGAGGAGGAGGGAGGGGTTAGAGTTGTGAAGGATGGGGGGATTCTCAGGGATCAGTAATATTGCACAAAGATAGTGTTGTGGTATAAGTGAGGAGGAAGTAAAAGACAAGTGACAGAAGAAAGAAATAATAAATTACATTTGTTTCCATTTTGACAGCTGCGATGATACCGAGGTGTCCGTGGATGGGAGCAGGAGCGCAGAGGAGGAGTCAGGAGAGTATGACTTCCCTTTTCCCCCCAGTTCCCCCAGGGGTTATGCGGTGGGAAGATTCTGGGTCACCCTGATTCCGGAGGGAGACTACTTTCAACAAGTAGAGGGAATATGTAACTGATTAAATGTATTATGTAGCCGGCACATTCATATCTACATTTGACATTCAACTAAATCAGTCAGATGGCTCATTTAATGGGGCTATAAGGTCTTTCAAAATATCGTATCAAAATTGCACATTAAAGGATTATCTTATTTTATCAAGTCAAATTTTGCCTAAAGAAGCCAGCTCTAAAAGTAGCGTTTGACTGCAAACGTGCAGACAGGCATGTAGTCCAAATTACCGTAATTATGACCGTAGTCACAGCAAAGGGGCAGAAAGTCCGAAATTAAAAGTAAAAAATTTTTTTAATGGACTACATATTCTATGCATATTATTTTTGGGGCTCAAGACTTGAATAGGATATCACTACAATAAGTAATACAGCCTGTATAATATAATTCCTTGAAGAATATCTTGTTTGCTATTTTTCTATTGTAAAGTACAACGCTTCGTGGTGTGAACTGCCGAAATCATATTTGTGGTTAAACAAATGAAACTTTGCAATTGTATGCTGTAGCTGGGCAATATTTTACGGTATCTTGGCGTGAAAACTGGGATTCTTCACTAACGGAAATATTGGTGCGCGTCTATTATGAGGATGTGTCTTCCCGCCCGACATGAGAGGAGGTTCTGTACGTGGCAGCGGAAAAAAAAATCCTTACATTTTCAGGAACCCTGGGGTGCCTTGAACATATCTCCACATTCCGTTCATGCAGAAGTACATCGTGCTAGGGTAAACGGTAAGCATGCATTGATACGTTTGCGTAAACAGGGCTTACATAAGCACAAACGTTAGGCTGTGTGAGGCGCTGCATGCGCCCTTTTGCGAAACATGTTAGGATGGTTGTCAATAACAACTGCAGTCTTTTGGGATGATAATTTGTTTGGTCGTTGCATGGCATGGACAGTTTATTTTATTCAGAACAACTAGTCAAGCTGTAAAGCATGTCAAGTGTGCAGTTGCCAGCTGTTAATATACTAATTTACTTTCGCATCGTAACCCTACAAGAAAGAGAACGTTTCAAGATACCATGTACCATGTAACTTGTTCAGGTTTTTAATTTATATTTTGGGGAATTGATCATTGTTTTGTTTTTCGCCTAAAGTGACCCAACAGTTGATACAAGTTATCTTAACGATACTTTTCTTTAGTGATACTCATCCAAGTTGACGGGATTTCTAGAAACGTCTTGACTGACGTCAGTGGGGGGGGGGGACATTGTAGTAGTTCTCCAGATGGATTTTCCAGAGTTTTAGGTAGACTGGGTAGTGAACCAGACACCTCATGTGGGCCCATAGTCTACAATTGTGTAGTCTTATGATTGTCGTCATACCAGATCGCCACCTAACTGAAAACCTTACTGTGTCCTTGTATATGGAAATACATTATTTTAGGGTTTAAAGGGGTAATTTGTGCCATATTTAAAGAAAGAACATAACAGTAATGTCTCAAACTATATGTAGCCTACGTTTAATTCAATATGTTGTGCTTCCCTGGTAAGCTTCACATTTGATTGAAAATGATTTGTTTTAAAAATATAACTTTTCTCCCGAAAGTGGTCCTTTGGCTCAATTTACCCCTGATGAGGATGAATTAGCCAGGGAGAGTGTAAGTTGAGCCACATGGAAGCAGGGGCGGATCTAGAAAATTTTACATGGGGGGGCAAAGGGGTGGCAAGAGGTCTTGGCAGGGGGTCATGGGACAACAGTACGTGGGCAGCTGGGGGGGCAAGGCTCTCAAGTGGGGGGGCGGCTGCCCCCCCTTGCCCCCCCGTAGATCCGCCCCTGCATGAAAGTATTGTTACGTTGAAGTACAACTGAAAATGTTTACCTCATTTGTCTAATGTTAACCAAAGTGAAACACAATCAATAAAATAATTTCTTAAAAGTCTAATATGAACAAAGTTTCCACATTTAGAGAGCAATTTTCAACAAAAAGGAGTGTTTGAAATGTCCAGAACAAAATCATTGGGCTTCAAATTAGTTATTTGATAAAAATAAAAATAGAGATGCAAATTGGCCTCTCCTCAACCCTTCTCCTTCCATACCTCCCCTTCTCCATCTCACCTCCCTTTCCTCTCTTCCTTTCTCTTCCCCCCTCTCAGGCCTGATCAACAACCCACTTCTCTACACTGCAAGGAAATACAATTTTTATATGAACAAGGCATGCAGGTTTTTGCACAAAAAAATGAATATACATAAATGTTATGAATAAATGTTATGAATACATAAATATGAATATATTATATAAAATGATGTGACATTTAATTTTAGACTGGTTCAACTTACTCCCACTTGTCTGGCTCAAATGACCCCACAGCTAGCATTTGAACAAACTTGCAGCAGTTTAGAGCTAAACTAAATTTTTTATAATGTCTTTTTAATGGTTCAGGCATAAAAATAATGACTCCTTGAACATGAAAAATGTTTCTCTTTTTTGAACTTAAATGTGAGATGAGTTTCTCTTCTTCACAGTGTAGGTGAAAAAGCAAAGTCTTAAATGTCTTGTCTTAAAAAAAAAAAAAAAGAGGAAAAGTTGTCTAGAAACCAAGGGTGGCTCAACTTACCCACTGGCTAAACTTACCCCTTTTATCCCTAATTGGTAAGTCAGTTAGACTTTTTTTTGTATGACCTTCATCTGATCCACAGTGTTTTACATTACATTTGAGAAATGAATCATATGTATTTATCCCAAGCTTTCCAAGTAGTCTTAACAGGATGGCTGTCACACCATAACACAGTGTGTGTCGGTGTATGTATGTATGTGTGTGGGTGTGTGTAAAAGTGTTTGTGTATGCAAATCTCAGTTTGGTTGTAAGTGCCTGCTCCTCCTCAGATGATTTACTGCTAGAGTCAGTCCGGCAGTTTAAACACATCCAATGGAATGCCTAAACATAAGACAGCTCTCCAGGCTGTTGAAAGGAGGAAACCTTAGACAGTAAAGGTCTCCAATATTAAGAGTCTTAACATTGGGTTCTATCTGACAAAAGCTACAGGCGAAATGACACAATGCATATCCAGTTCTCCTTTAGTACGTCATAAATGGAGAGGTTATCACCTGCCATGGTTTTACCAAAGAGTCATGTATTTACCCTGCTGTAGGTTCTGCTGGTTCAGATAATGGCCTGCTTCGTACTGTACAGTACAGTGTTTGGTCAGCTGACAAACGCTTAAAAGAATGCTAAAAATGCTGACCTAGGGGGACAAGAACCAGACTAGCTCAGAAAGCCTGAGTCACATTGGCTATTCAGAGTTTCAATAGCTGTTAAGAAGGCAGTTAATGATCTCTCAAAAAACACTACCACAATGAAAACTGAGCAAAGTTCTTTTTTTCCCCGGTTTCTGTGAGATATATCTGCTTTTTCAGGGAGGACGGAGTTAAGTTTCAGAGTAATCACAAGGTGAAACGTGGAGGCAGGAGTTGTCTCAGCATGTTCCATGGCCTAGGGTAGTCAGTCTTTGTGTTTTTTGTACACCTGTATCCATCTTGACTGATTCACCCAAAGGTCACTTACTGATTTACTCACACCATCAATCCAGTGAATATAGTTGAGAAAATCGACACATGCCCTAACCTCTGGGTTTAAGAATGACACACGATGGATGGGATTAGCAAACTAATATCAGATGTTGAGAAATTGAATAAACAACCTTAGGGCTGCATGATAGTTGTCAGTTCCAGTCCCAGAACAGATTATCTAGCTTGAATGTGGACTTCCCCTGTGTAGAAGGAGAAGAAGAAATTATCCCTTATAGTCCCCGAGTGGGGAAATTTCACAGGCGCACACATATTCAATGCATTGGGCGGGATTCGAACCCCCACCGGGAATGAAACCCAGGCCTTCTGCACATGGTAGGCAAGAGCCCTACCACTGAACCACTGGTGCTGCCTGTGTGTATGTTCCAGGGCTGTTTTAGAGCTGCGTGTGCTTATGTTCCAGAGCTCCATGTTCAGGCCAGTTTATCTTTCCTTTCAACTTGTAGGAGCTGGGTTCCATCTGGAGAACATACTTCAGATGGATAGCATTATGACCACTGCAGAGGAGAAAACTTGTCCAGTTATCACATCTAAAAAGGCTCCCTTTGGCTCTCCAAAATAAACACCTTCCTCAAACATTTGTCTGGTACCATACCATGCAGGATTGTGGGCAAACGTGTAAGGATCAGGACAGGGGAGACAGAACAGGAAGGCAGAAGGACGTGGGCGCTAAATTCACATCCCCTCTCTAAGCCCCATTCAGCCAGCAGCTTCTCTAGTTTAGCAGTGCGATGGTGAAAGTGTGATGGGGAATACAATTCAGGACAGAGTCCTACTGTGAAATAAATACAGCCAAATGAATCCTTTCCCCAACAACTCAGACTTTAAGAAGTACAGTAATCCCTCGCTATATCACGGTTCACTTTTCATGGTTTCACTACTTCACGTAGTGCATTCATTATCGTGCATTGTGTTCTGCATTCTGATTGGCTGAACAGTCTCTCTGCTTCTTCTTTACGTGTGCGTCAATAACGTTGCGGTTTACTGTAATACTGTATGTACTGTACACGTGCAAAACAGCTAGCCAAATAAAATACACGTAAATGTCTCTTGTACAAGCAAATTCACTTAACCAATAATGTCTACAAAACGTTCGGCACCGACAAAAGCACCTGCGGTCGGGCCCAAAAGGCAGAGGAAGATGTTAACAGTCGCAGAAAAAGTTAAACTTCTGGACATGCTAAAGGAGGGTAAAAGCTGTGCGGCTGTAGATCGGCATTACGGAATGCATAAATCTTTAATTTAAATTTAATCGTACAGTATAATAATTGTAAAACAAATAAAGGTTTCTACTTCACGGATTTCACTTATTACGGGTGCTTTTTGGAATGTAACCCCCGTGAAAAACGAGGGATTACTGTAGTCGTGTTGTGCTGTCGTTTCCAAAACTTCTGTCTGTTCTTGTCCAGTCACATACTGTTCCAGATGAATATCTTGTTCTGGAAAGAAGACTAGTTGGACCAAGAACACCTCACTAGACATTACCTATAGGAGTCCTGGGTAATGTACAGGTACATCTCAGGTGTCTCTCTGTCTATCCTCGGCTACAGAGCAGTTGCAGCTGGAGCTGGGAAAGATGTGGCCGGCAGGAGAAGCTTGGTGAAAGGCCATACGTGCTGCAGCGTGCTGCAGAACAGATGGGAGGAGTGTTGCATAATCTACCTTCATGTCTTTCATGTAATTGAAAAGATCAGTGATCATCGGGCTAGGAGGGGTAAAATCAGGTCCACATCATTTAAGATAAGGCCAAGAGACCGGTGGAAGTGTTTCTCCAAGGGCAGTTTGTGGTGCTAGCCTCCAGTGGAGGGCACAAGGTGAGGCTACCAAGGTAGTAGCCGTTGGAGCTTGCACTAGCCTGCTGTGGAAGGCAAATATGGGGGTTTACACCCATATGGCCCATTTAGGCTCCAGGAGGCTGTGGAGGGCAGACTGGTAGACCAGGACTGATGCACAGACAAACTAGGGCTCACCATAGCCCTAAGATCAGGGTGCATATAGCCAGGATGTGGTGGAGGATGTAGTGGCATGCTAGGCCCATTGTAGAAATGGTCGTTAGAACCGCTAAACCCACGGTAGCAACTGTTGCTTGGTCCAAGGTAGCTAGCTGTGCTGGATCCAGGGTTGCTGTAGCTAGATAGACTGACTCAAACTTGGGTAGCTACAGTTGGTAGGACTGGAAGATATCTCAGCCGGCTGTGAGAGGCCGATGTCACTTCCTGTCTGAGGGAAAACCAAGGCAGCTTTGTCTGGCTGTAGTGGAAGACAGGTAGAGGACATGAACTGGCCTCTGGACTCCTGATGAACCACAGCAGATTGTCCAGAAGGATTGTAAGCCATCTGCATAGCTAACCAATGAGGTGGGAGGATACTTGTTCATCTGAGTCATCTTCTGAGTCATCAACCACTTTCTTTTGGGGCACCAACACACATCTCCTTGGTTTCTGGCAGAACCAAGTTAACCTACCATGCACAAAGCTTAATACAGGTTTTACTGTGGACCAAGATAACAACCGCCTTCCTCTTTTCTCTCTCTCTCTCTCTCTCTCTCTCTCTCTCTCTCTCTCTCTCTCTCTCTCTCTCTCTCTCTCTCTCTCACACATACCCTCTCATCCATACATCCCTCTCTCACCACTATACACCTCTACGTATCACACACACTCACACCAATTCCTCTCACAAATTATACCTAGCCAAAAATATCCTAGACGTATAGGTATGTTAAAAAAAAGTAGGCTTTTAACTAAGGTAGTAATGACCTTGTTATGTGGCTGACTAGAACGTCCAATATGCATCGTGGCTAAAGTAGAGGTTTATGTAATGATGCATCTGTCTTTTTGACAGAAAAACGTTAGCGAGTCTTAAACCGTGCAACGTAAATACAATTTGAAGCAACTCAATCGAAAGCGAGACCCTAGTCAAAATATTTGTAAATACGTTTTAAGGGTGAAAAATGATTAAAAAAATTATATATATGTTAGATTACAATAGATTGTTCTATTGCCAAAGACAAGCGCACCCTCATAAAAAAAAATAATAACATGAATTAAAGGTTTGAAATATTTCGCTCCATGTGTAAATACTGTATACTATATACAGGTTTGACTAAACTATTGGCAGACTCCCAAGTATTTGTTCAGGTAATAGCATTTAAAAACGCAGAGATTAGTCATCGTTCAGAAATTGTGTATTTCATCAGCTGGATGCTGATCAGCAGCGGATAGTTCACACACACAACCCTGCGTCTCCTCCTCGCACACACACACACACACACACTCCTGTGTCCCCTCCACACCACACACATACACTGTTCAGTCATGTGGTTTTGTCTCAATATCAGTGGTGTTTTGTGTTATTTTAAAATGACGTTAGTGTGGAGTCATTTAAGCAAATTTAGCCTGATTTAGAATGCTTCATCTTGTAACCGTCTTGTGCGCTGGAGTACTAGTTGGATCGACTGGTACTCGTGGGAGCTTGACACATTTCCTAACGTGTCAGCACCCATGTGGTATCCCAACCTTAGAGAAGAAAATGCCAGCTGTTCCCTAACACCTGTCTCCCTCCCCCTGGTCTTAGCTGACTACTAGTAACTTCAATCTAGTTACAAAGCTACCTTTTGACCCCTGAACTCTAAACTCTGGCCCATGTTTCTTGATGACAGGAGGGCTTGATTAGAGTGATCCTTGGGTCAGATAGACAAAGTCAGATACTATGTGTATGAGATAAGAAATCCCCCATCTTTAATTTAATCTCTAGCTGTCTTGGTGGTTGGGAAATACATTATATATTTCATCACGGTCTTGTCTACAGGAGTCCTGGTTTTTCCTCAGGCACATTGCAAGGCCAGCCTCATGTGAGGAGGCTTCCAGGTTGGCAGACATCAAGCTCAGCTGCTAGACAGAGCTGGATTCTCCCAGCCTCCCATCCTGCCACTAATGACCCAGAACCTTCTGGAAACTATGAATATAGCACATTGTTAGACCTCCAGCTAATACAGAAAGACAGCCGGCTTGGCCTTCCAGAGAAGCAGTAAACATATCCCCGCATGAGGATACCGATGTCCATGTTTTGACTCCTTATAATAAGAGAAAATCAAATTTACCAGTGGCCCTGATGCCACCACAGTAGAACTGACACAACCGGTGGCGCCATGCTCTCACTACTGGCAGTGGAAGCTGTGGTTGACATTATTCCATTCCATTATTGCGATTCCAGAGGTTCTTTTTATTGATGTGTGTTCTTTTTCTCTCCCTGTTGCATGTTCAGCGTCACCATGATGAAGCCCCTTTCCTTCCTAGCCTGGACTCTGGTGTGTTTCTGCTGTTGGGGAGTACAAGCAGAGATCTTCACCTCTATAGGTAGGTCCTACAGGATCCTGCTGCTTTCTGCGAGGTAGGACCGACGCCTCCTTATTCTTCTCCACCAGGGACTTTTTCTACAATGTATTTACATAGTATCAGACGTTTCTGATACTCTGTCAAGATAGTACATTGTAGAAAAGGTTTCAGAGTCAGTCATCAGGACACTGCTTTCAAAAATCAAGACGTTTCGACTCCCATCCAGAAGTCATTATCAATGGGCCTCGCTTGAGAATGGTTTCTGGATGGACTTGGAAACGCCTTGACTACCTCTGAAACCTTTTCTAAAATGGAACCTTCCTGGAAGAATGAGGGTCTACACCGATAGTACACTTCATGTTTTAATGAAGGATTTCATCAACCCTCACAAGTAAGAACATTGGCGTTAGCTTACTTGTGAGGGTTCTTGTTCTACCATGCCAGTTACCTAGGGTATTTAGCTTGTTTTGGGGAGTCAGATGGCTCAACGGGTTAAAGCGTTGGCTTCATGAACAGAAGGTTGTGAGATCGAGCCCCCGCTGTGGCTATATTACTTTGTGTCCTTGGGCAAGGCACTTCACCCTACTTGCCTCAGGGAGAATGTCCCTGTACTTACTGTAAGTCACTTTGGATAAAAGCGTCAATGTAAATGTAAAGGTTTTACTTTACGTTGCACGAGAACTGCAACTGCAAAAGCTGCCCGGGTCTTGTCAGGGTGAAATGAGGCCTTCTGTGAGGGGAGGCGATGTATGTTCAATTTGGCTCCACACTGTGCTATAGTGCGATGTTAATGTGGCGTAAAGCTGCTTTGTCGCTCTACTTGGCAACCGTCGGCAGTTCACCCCAGTCCTGGGTTGCTGTGGAGTTGTTTTTTGCACACAGCAGCCTTTGAGTCAATGCCCCTCACCTCAAAGACCTCTGGGTAGTTAAAAATCCCAGCATGGTGGGATGTGTGATCGTAGACAATCTAAATGAGGAAATTGTTAGGGGAAAAAAGACATAGCTTGCCATTAGTCTGAAACATCTTTTTCCATAAATCGCTTTGGATAAAAGTGTCTGCTAAATGAATATTTATGAATAGTTTTATAAACACCATGACAATGTACCCTCGTATTTGTATCATTTGTATTTGACACCTAGTCAATACCCTGGGTATATTAGTGTTGTTGTTGTTGTTGTTGTGGTATAACAGTTTAACCCACCTTTTAACCTTGTCCTGGTTAAGCTAGATGACAATTTGACCCTTGACCTCTGTCTCAGGTCAAATGACGGACCTGATCTTCACTGAGAAGGAGCTGGTCCAGTCGCTGAAGGAGTACATCAAAGCGGAGGAGTCCAAATTAGCGGCTGTCAAGGGGTAATGTGTCTCATTATTAATAATGAAAGAGATTCACACCAGACAACGAAAACAACAGATGGCAAATGAAGGGATCATTTAATTAATATAGTTTCTGTCTGGATGAAGCACATGTTAGAGGGAGTCACATTTTGTCTTGTAGTTGGACTGGTCCTGTGTCTGTCTCACTCTCAGCTTTTACTTCCCTACCTCCCTGTGTCTGTCTGTCTGTCTGTCTGTGCCTGCCTGTCTGCCTGTCTGTCTCTGGTGTAGCTGGGCCAACAAGCTGGAAGCATTGACCCGGATCTCGACCTCTGACCCAGAAGGCTACCTGGCCCACCCAGTCAACGCCTACAAGCTGATGAAGAGACTCAACACAGAGTGGGGCCAGCTGGAGTCCCTGGTTCTGCAGGATCCCTCAGATGGTACGAGGGAGGAAGGATGGAAGTGTGTATGTATGTATGTGCGTGCGTGTGTGTTCTAAGAGCCTCCCACATGTCTGCTCAGGAGAATGCAGGAATGTCATGCAGCTGGTTGGTTTCAGTTGATTTTGGCTGGATCTCAGTATGCGCGTGCATTGCTCGTGCGCTTTCAGACGCGTGAAAGCGGGGAGGAAAGTTCTAGAATGTGTTTCTGTTGGTCATTGATGCTGCAAGCCTCCCAGCTACACTCCTCACAGCTGCGCTCTCTCATAGACGCTCTCTCCATCTCTCTCCCCCTCCCTCCGTCCCTCCCTCCCTCCCTCGCCTCTCCTCTCCATTTATCTCTCCCTTTCCAGGGTTCATCTCCAACATGTCGGTGCACAGGCAGTTCTTCCCAGATGAGGAGGATGAGAAGGGGGCTGCAAAGGCATTGATGCGCCTCCAGGACACGTACAAATTGGACTCGGAAAGCTTCTCCAAAGGCAAACTGCCAGGTAAAGAAGGAACGAATCATACGGATAACATCTGTGTATGGGTGTGCGTGCCAGAAATTGTTAAACCGGAGTTTGTTTATGCACGCTTTAGTGTTTCAAATCTACTAACAGCTGCCAAGCAGGCTACAGCCTCTTTTCATGTTATCACACTGCGGACATATCTCAACCTGCCCACGCCTCCTCCACAGCCAGGCAACACGCATATCATACTTAATCAGCTCCCTCCTAAATATCAGCTTTTGAATTCCAACCATTGACCTGCCAGAAGTATGGAGACAGTTGACAGATGTCAACCCTTCCTCAGGAACATGACCAGGTGTATTTCTCGCAAGCGTGTCACGTTGTGTGTGTGTGCGTCCCCGCCCCTCCTCAGGGATGCACTCCAACGCCCTGCTGACGGTAGATGACTGCTACGACATGGGGAAGACGGCGTACAACGAGGCCGACTACTACCACGCCGTGCTGTGGATGCAGCAGGCCGTACGGCAGCTGGACGCGGGCGAGGAGGCCGTGGTGACCAAGGCCGACGTGCTGGACTACCTGAGCTACTCGGTCTACCAGATGAACGACCTGCCTCGAGCCATCGAGCTCACACGACGCCTCGTCGCCATCGGTAACGGGTCCTCGGCGGGGTTTCTCTCCCGCCGTTCCGCCTTCTCTCTCAACCCCTCACCCTCTCTTTCCGCTCTGTCTCGTCCTCCCCTTGTCTGCTTCCTCTTTTAGCTTGACAGCGGTCACGGTTTGTAGCGCGATTTCAGGCTCTGGGTCTTCACAGAGGATGCAGGCGACGGTGGAAGCTGTAATCATGGCTTCGTGGGTGACTGGTGTTGGAGTGCGAAGGGAAAAATACCTAGATGTTTTGACAGCTTAGGACCTGTATCGAACACCTGTACAGCAAGTAGGACTTTCGGTGTCGTCGAGTTCGGGGTTTCCCTTATCTTATTCCTTGATCGAGTTCTCGGGGTAGATATGAGGGATTCAGTGGGAAATGGCGGAGTGTTATATAAGGAAATGCCTGACCTGGGAGTTGGCCTGTGGTATTTGTTTGTTGTTGAGATTCTTGTCGTCCTACTGAAGGAGACCACTCACCAATGACTGGTACCAACTCTCCAGACTTGGGGAGCTTTTAATTCATGGTCATTTTCTTCAAAAACCACAAGGTGGAGTTGCTCCCTCAGTTATCCGGTGTTAGCGGTCTCCCTCCACAGCCCTGACCGTAACTTGACATGGCGCCGTAGTTTCAGCGGCTAAAACTTTAAGTCAGGCGGATTTCTTTTTCTCAGGATTCTGATGCTTCTGGAAAAAAACTGGGACGTTTGTGTAACATCTCCTCAGTCTTCCCTCCCCTCAGTCGGGATAACGACCTCTCTCACGGTGTCATTACAGACCCCAGCCACCAGAGGGCAGGAGGGAACCTACGCTACTTTGAGCGTCTGCTCGCCAAGCAGCTGTTGGAGCTGAATCAAGAGTCCCAGCTGCCCGTCTCCGAGGAACCCATCCAGCTGGGCACCTACGCCCGACCCAAGGACTACCTGCCCGAAAGAGAGACCTACGAGGCCCTGTGCAGGGGCGAGGGAGTCAAGATGGTGAGAGACGGAGAGACCCTAACCTAACACCCTAACCCTCGGAACAATTCGAATTCCGTCTAGTCACCACGATGATCTGCTGACTCCTCCCTCTTCCTGGTCCAGACCACCGCGAGGCAAAGCCGCCTTTTCTGCCGTTACCACGACGGCAACCGAAACCCCCGTCTGCTACTGAAGCCGATGTTGGAGGAGGACGAGTGGGACAGCCCCCATATCGTACGCTACCTGAACGCCCTGTCAGACCTGGAGATAGAGAAGATCAAGGAGCTGGCCAAGCCCAGGGTGAGGGCCAGGCCACTAGACAGGCCCTCTGGGAGGGGGGTGAAGGGCGGGGGTGGGGGTGCTCTCTTTACATGTCACACCGTTAAATTTACATTTAGTCATCTAGCAGATGCCCTTATCCAGAGCGACTTCCGGTAAGTACAGGGACATTCCCCCTGAGGCAAGTAGGGTTTAAGTGCCTTGCCCAAGGACACAACGTCATGTTGGCACATCCGGGGTTCGAACCGGGTACCTTCTAATTACTTGCCCGACTCCCTAACCGCTCAGCCACATGACTCCCCTCTTCCTGGGAATGTGTGATGGCTTTAAGTTGCTTATAGGTTCAGTTCAGGCTTACAGGTTTTAAATCTGTGGGCATCTGTGACGCTTGCGATGTTCCGTGTAGATAGGGCTGTACGAATCAGATTGGTTTTGAATTGATGGTGAGAGATGATCTCTATCACTATATCACTCTTAACCTCCAAAATAGTCTTAATAGGGCTAGCTATCTGAGGATCCCCACACTGTAGCCTGTACATTTAGATGTGTTGGTTGTTGATGTGTCAACCACATCGTGTGATTATCTCAAACCTGCAACCCAGTGATTTACTGTTCGTCTGTGTCAATACTTGAAGCTCGCCCGAGCCACAGTTCGAGACCCCAAAACAGGCGTCCTGACCACAGCCAACTACCGAGTATCCAAGAGGTGAGTCCTGCTGGTGAACGGTGCTCTGGCGCCCCCCTGTGGTCCAGCAGGGGTATGTCTGTTGTAACGTTGCTGCTGGTAAGGTAGTCCGACTGACTTGTGCGTGGCGGTCCTGCAGTGCGTGGCTGGAGGGGGATGAAGATCCTGTGATTGAGCGTGTGAACCAGAGGATACAGGACATCACAGGTCTGACGGTACAGACTGCAGAGCTACTACAGGTAGGGTTCCACTCTTCTCTATGATCAGATTAGATAAACCTTTATTTGTCCTCCAGGGGGTGGAAATTGCAGTTCATTTACATTTAGTCATTTAGCAGAAGCTCTTATCCAGAGCGATTTACAGCAAGTACAGGGACATTTCTCCTGAGGCAAGTAGGGTGAAGTGCCTTGCCCAAGGACTTAACGTCATGTTGGCACAGCCATGGTTCGAACCAGGAACCTTCTTATTACTAGCCCGATTCCCTAACCGCTAAGCAACATGACTATACCTGACTTTTATATACCCTACAATACGGGCTGTATCATACAATACCGGCTAACAATACTACACTGAGAGGACAGAACTCATAATCCACTCAGTACATTTAGTTATTTGTCTATACTGGATGTCCAGCAGGTTTTCATTTTGTCCAGACACAGTCCGTTCTTTTGCCGAGATGTTGTCCAAATACTGCATTGACATGAGTTAGGAGTGTTTTCCTTGGGTTGTGTGACCGTCAAGCCCTCTTCCTTTTGTGGCCCCCGCGCAGGTCGCTAACTACGGGGTCGGAGGGCAGTACGAGCCTCACTACGACTTCTCCAGGGTAAGAACTTTGACAGCAGCTTTGATGAATCGGGGGGTTCCACATAGCCCTCGTTCATTTGGCTGATTGATGAAAGACTCATGTCCCGTTCAAGGGGAATGTGGGGGTTGATGTAGATTTAATGTTTTCATTTCCCCTCTTTGTTAAAGTCAGAGTTCTAGAGGGAGGATGACTGTGTGTGTGTGTATTTGTGTGTGAAGTGGCCTGTCTTTACCCAGACAACGATACCAGCAGGAGGTTATTAATGACCCGAGTAGAATAACACGGTAACACTTTGTCAGTCACGGTGTTCATTGCGGACTCCATGACTCCAACTTTGACATCCCTCTAATGAAAAGAAAAATGGCAGTCGCATGTCTCATCACAATGGTGTTTTGGGGGACAACATGTTAAACAGTAGTGTCATCGAGTTCCTTTGAACTGTCATTCTATCAAACTCCAGGTTTATATTTGAATTATTATCAGTTCTTAGTGCCTTTTGTGGCTGGGACCCTGGACCAAGCCTTTTCAGTCTGGCTTAAACGTTCCAAAACGTCTGTTGCAGCGTCCTTTTGACAGCAACCTCCAGGTCGATGGAAATAGGCTTGCCACATTCCTCAACTACGTAAGTACGGGTGTGTGTGCGTTCCCTCCGAGACCGCCACCTTCACGCTATGTTTTATCTCAAATTTTATCTTTGTAGAAAGATGAGCCTGATGCGTTCAAAACATTAGGCACCGGAAATCGTGTGGCTACTTTTTTGAATTACGTAAGTATGTGGTGCCAAATGAAGTGCGTAAGCAGCCGCTGACTCTGCACTTTCCTTGTTTGACGTTCCTCCTGCATCGTAGCTAACTTGGCGACAGCGTAAGACAGGGGTGGGCAACCCTGGTCCTCGAGAGCCAAAGTCTTGAAGGTTTTAGATGTTTCCTGGCTCCAGCACAGCAGATTCTAAATGGTGGGTTATAAAGAAGCTTCCCCAGAGCTTGATAGCAACCCATTCATTAGAATCGGTGGTGCTGGAGCAGGGAAACATCTAAAACCTTCAGGACAGTGGCTCTTCGAGGACCAGGGTTGCCTACCCCTGGTGTAAGCTCTGTTTCAATATAGGACTTGGATTGATTGACATGATTAGACATGACAGGAGTTTCACACAGTCCAGGCCCTGCTGGTACCAACCTGACTAGAGAGGCATGCTAGTGCCACGACTCGGCTAGTTAAAACCGTCATGGAGTGCTTTAGGACGGCTGTGAAACCTGTCCCATGACTCAGTCAATTTCAGTGCATATTGTTGAGAGTGTTTTACTGAAGGCCCACCTAAGTACTTTGCTGTTGTATCTTAGTTCTGAAGCCAAACTAATACGCATGATGTTCTGCAGTACTAAAGAGAGTCGAATGCATCTCTATCCATGAATGGTACTTCTTAAGAAGATCTTAAATAATATATCTTAAAAAGTAGAGTAAGTGCTGGATATGGTATGCAATAGCTCTGATATTTATGTTTCACGTTTGTAAAGTATAATGATAGTCACCTACTTTTTTGTATATGTTTGTATAGAAATATAGAAAAATGGTTATAGATATATTTGCCTAGTAGTAGCTGGCTGAACGGTTGCCGATTCATCTATGCTTCAGCCTCCTAACCAACCAGAAGAGACACCAGTTCAAATAGTATCACCTAATGAGGTCATGTAGCAGTATTTCATACAGCATGCTGGATTTGTTCCAGCCCATGTTCTGGAGGATGGTTTGCCTGACGTTTTGTCCCCCTCTGTCAGATGACTGATGTTGAGGCTGGAGGAGCCACTGTCTTCCCAGACTTTGGAGCGGTCATCTGGCCTAGGAAGGTAAGGACCTCCACCCTACTGGCCCTGCCATGGTCTCTCTGAATGGAAGAGGCCCTGTTCTGGTTTCTCTATTGGCTGGCTACAGTACCGACTGCATCTGAACATTTATTTAAAAAAATAACCTCTTACATTACTCTTACATACAATAACCTGCACATAACTGCTCATTGGAACCAATGGGCATTTAACTAATCTGTACATTTACATTTATTCATTTAGCAGACGCTTTCATCCAAAGCGATTTACAAGAGAGAGCTTTTACAAAGAGCATCGGTCACTGATCATAGCAACGTGATAGACCCCAAACACAGTGGGCTTTTAGATCGTGAAACATACATCATGAGAACCAATAAGTGCCAAGGGAAGAACTATAAAAGTATAACACGATTGTGAACAATAAAGCAAGAAAACAACAACACTGGCGAGTCACCACATGTGGAATTGTCTCCCGTAACTGTACTGTTCATGTCTCCAGGATTAAAAGTCCCAAAGCGGGTTTGATAAAGCTGCACTGCAGTTGTGAAAGATATCTTAGTACGGCTTCAGTGTACGTTGGTCATGATGTTGTTGTGTGTTTCCACAGGGAACCGCAGTCTTCTGGTACAACCTCTTCAGGAGTGGGGAAGGAGACTACAGGACCAGACATGCTGCCTGTCCCGTTTTAGTAGGAAGTAAATGGGGTGAGATATTCAGGAAAGCCCATTTGACTTGACACTACATTTACATTTAGTCATTTAGCAGACGCTTTTATCCAAAGCGACTTACAGCAAGTACAGGGACAATCCCACTGAGGCAAGTAGGGGGGAAGTGCCTTACCCAAGGACAAAGTGTCACATAGCCACAGCCGGGGTTCGATCTCACAACCTTCCGATCATGGACAGTGGTGCATCTTATTTCATGCCTGTCTTAAGAACCACACACTGACTGGTCTTAAAGGGATCCTGGTCACCCTCTGTGGTTCTAAAACTGACCCTAGAAGGGGCATTATCGTCATCCTAGTTCTTGTAATGGTGTGGACAAGCTGTCCATCCCCTAATATTATAACATTGAACATTATATATTATATTTATTATTACAATTAACATTATAACAACAGCATGGCATGTAGTCAAAGGGTTGCTCAAAGCAAGACCTGAGGCCCTCTTCCAAAGTGTGTAGGCCCTAATACTACTACTACTACTACTACTACTACTACTAGTACTACTACTAATACTAATACTTATTCTTCATCTGTGTGACTTGTTTGGTCTCTGTGCTGCTAGTGTCCAACAAGTGGATCCATGAGAGAGGGCAGGAGTTCAGAAGACCCTGCGGCCTAACAGAAGTGGACTGAGGCTCTTCTTCCCATCTAGAATCACACACCACAGTGCCTTAGGCTGCGATCCAAACTCCCAGAACGTACACACACACAGACACCCACCCACCCACAGACACCCACAGACACATCCCCCCTCCCCCCCCCACACACACACACAGACAGACACATCCCCCCCCAAAACAATATACGGTTCAGTGAATGTATATGTAGGACCTGAAAGGGCTCAAATGTTAGTTTCTTTTAATAATAATTTGTGCTGACGGAAAGTGACGTTTGTATACTAAATACTGACAAAGAAATATCATTAAGAAATGTCATCTGTTCATTCTCATTTATTTATAGACTTTTAAATTATTACACTGTTTTTGGAACATTGAGACAAATGAGCATTAAACAGTATGTTTTATTAAGAGTGTGTTTCTTATTGTAACGATCACGTATCCCAATCACAGAACTGTCGCTGGGGTACTGGGAGTTCTCCATTAGCGTAGAGATTGGAGGGGGGGACGCAAGTCTACGTTTGAAACTTATTTTGAAAGCGAAGAGAAGATATCGGCAGAGAAGATACCGGTTTAGTCAGCCAAGCTTTTCCCCCCACAATGTTATGCAGGACAGTGGGTCTAAAGTGGGTCTTGACCACTGGCTTAAAACACGTTCTGTTACATGTAATAATTCCACCAGCAAGGTTCAACCATCAGACACTGGAATTTTCCATACATAAACAACAGAACAATTTCATTGAGTTAACATTCATTCCAACAACCAAAAAACATTGAAAAATGAACAGATAAGATAACTTTCAAGCACCTGTGATCAGTCCCAATGTCTAACAGTAAAGACAATTTGAAAAAGCTCGCAGCCGTTTCGCTTTGGAAGTGTCATGCATGTATGGATGTTTCTCTGACCGGAGAACCTCCCTAGTCCAGATGTCCAGATTCCTTTGATACCCCACTGACCCCTGACCTCCCCACCAAGGGAAGGAAGGAGCATGATGTATATATGAGACAAGTGGGTCAGCACATGTTACTGAGACCCACTTTCATCAACACCCTTGACATGAATCATGTTGCACTCTTTCAAAACGAACCCACATGCTTGTCTTGCGGTGGCTGGTCTCAGGACACACACCCTGCTTTTAAAAAGATTACCTGCCGCCCACATTGGCCTTGTAAACAGGGCTAGGTGCTTTACTGCTGACGTGTTGTAATTAGCGGCCATGACAATGAGGACCGGTGCAAGATGAAGTAGGGAAGCGTTTAAGAGTTTCAAAACAAGTCAGGTTTCTAATTGTTCTTGTTGCTGGAAGGATTTGTGACATTAGTGATGTGAGGCATAGCATTATCCCCTGTTGCAAGAGCCAACTGAGAAAGATGAGTCAGTTGGCTTAGTGGGTTAGCACAGGTGACAAGCATTATATAGTGATTGGGTACGGTACTTTTTAGTCTGCGACTGTTCTGTTGATCTACACGTTTTACTAACACGCTTGTCCTGTGGATTTGAAAGGAGGATGTTTTAAATGTATTTAAACTTGTTCTATTTATTTTAGATGTTTTGTTTTTATGTGTTCAAAAGATTTTATTCACTGACAGTTGGGTTTGAAATCAGTATAGCCAAGATATGGAGACCAGCAGCTTTCACTGTGGAATTGTACTGGCACTGAGTAGCTTGTGTGTGTGTTCTGGAGAGTTCTACACCTCTACAGGTATGGTCCAAATCTGACAGGAATCAAGTTTGATGAAACGGGTTCTGTATGTGAACATGTTTTTGAAACTTATGTTACTGTGTATGCATTTGTTGTATGCATTGGTTGTTACTGTGTGTGTGCGTGTATGTGTGTGTGCTTGTCTTGGAAGACCACATGATGGAACTCCTAGAGCTGGAACAGAGCTTCTCCCGGAGCCTCTGTGATTCCATCCCATCATGTCCTGAATTACAAAACATACCAAGGTACAGCTGTTTTATAACCGTCTCCAAACCGCCCTCTCTGTGTTTCTGATTGTGTCTGCTTTCAGTTCAATCTATAAAAAAGTGTGTGTATATTATGGCATGCCGTTCAGGAAATTAATCCTTTGAATATATATACATGAATCTTGAATATATATAGTATATACAGAAACCTTGAATATATATACAGAAAACTTGAATATATATATACAGAAACCTTGAATATATATAAAGAAACCTTGAATATATATAAAGAAATCTTGAATATATATAAAGAAAGCTTGAATATATATACAGAAACCTAGAATATATATAAAGAAACCTTGAATATATATACAGAAATCTAGAATATATATAAAGAAACCTTGAATATATATCCAGAAACTCTGAAAATATATATACAGAAACCCTGAATATACTGTATATATACAGAAACCCTTCCACTTCGCGCCAGTGCCTGCGGCCATCTTGTGTGCAACAGTGTATAAGAGACAATGAGTCAGGCCGCACACAATCTAGTTGCAGCAATTTTAAACAATGAACAAATGATAAATACACTGGCGAGTGCCTGTCAAAATCCTCCCGATACCCCTGCCCTGTACCCTGCCCGTTCTTCTTCTAAAGTCGCAAAAGTAGATTTTTTTTTATCTTGTGCGCACAAGTTATTATCTTGTGCGTACAAGATAATTATCTTGAGGGAACAAGTTATAATATAAATACATAATAATACATAAAATAAAACTTGATTAGCTCAGTTCTCTCCATTATATAGTGGCTGTGTACATCGGAAGTCGTTAGAGATGCATAAGAGTTCATAGTAAATAATCTTGTACGCACAAGATAATAACTTGTTCCCTCAAGATAATTATCTTGTTCCCACAAGATAATAACTTGTGCGCACAAGATAAAGAAATCCAACTTTTGGGACTTTAGGGGCTCCGTAAGATTCACACTGAAGGCATCAAAACTATGAATTAACACATGTGGAATTATATACTTAACAAAAAAGTGTGAAACAACTGAAAATATGTCTTATATTCTAGGTTCTTCAAAGTAGCCACCCTTTGCTTTGATTACTGCTTCACACACTCTTGGCATTCTTTTGATGAGCTTCAAGAGGAAGTCACCAGAAATGGTCTTCCAACAGTCTTGAAGGACTTCCCAGAGATGCTTAGCACTTGTTGGCCCTTTTGCCTTCACTCTGCGGTCCACCTCACCATCTCAATAGGGTTCAGGTCCGGTGACTGTGGAGGCCAGGTCATCTGGCGCAGCACCCCATCACTCTCTTTCTTGGTCAAATAGCCCTTATACAGCGTGGAGGTGTGTTTGGGGTCCTGTTGAAAGATAAATGATGGTCCATCTAAACGCAAACCGGATGGAATAGCATGCCGCTGCAATGCTGTGGTAGCCATGCTGGTTCAGTATGCCTTACATTTTTTATAAATTCCCAACAGTGTCACCAGCAAAGCACCCCCACACCATCACACCTCTTCCTCCATGCTTCACGGTGGGATCCAGGCATGTAGAGTCCATCCGTTCACCTTTTCTGCGTCGCACAAGACACGGTGGTTGGAATTAAAGATCTCAAATTTGGACTCATCAGACAGCACAGATTTCCACTGGTCTAATGTCCATTCCTTGTGTTCTTTAGCCCAAACAAGTCTCTTCTGCTTGTTGCCTGTTCTTAGCAGTGGTTTCCTAGCAGCTATTCTACCATGAAGGCCTGATTCACACAGTCTCCTCTTAACAGTTGTTCTACAGATGTGTCTGCTGCTAGAACTCTAATCTGAGCTGCTGTTAAGATGCGATTTCTGAGGCTGGTGAAATGGATGAACTCATCCTCCGCAGCAGAGGTGACTCTTGGTCTTCCTTTCCTGGGGCGGTCCTCATGTTCTTTGTAGGGCTTGATGGTTTTTGCGACTGCACTTGGCGACGATTTCAAAGTTTTCCCAATTTTTCGGTCTGACTGACCTTCATTTCTTAAAGTAATGATGGCCACTAGTTTTTCTTTACTTAGCTGTTTTTTTCTTGCTAATATACATTCTAACAGTCTATTCAGTAGGACTATCAACTGTGTATCCACCTGACTTTTGCACAATACAACTGATGGTCCCAACCCCATTTATAAGGCAAGAAATCCCACTTATTCAACCTGACAGGGCACACCTGTCAAGTGAAAACCATTTCAGGTGATTACCTCTTGAAGCTCATCAAGAGAATGCAGAGTTTGTGCAAAGCAGTAATCAGAGCAAAAGGTGGCTCCTTTTAAGAAACTAGACTATAAGGCGTATTTTCAGTTGTTTTACTTTTTTTTGTTAAGTACATATTTCCACATGTGTTAATTCATAGTTGTGATGCCTTCCGTGTGAATCTACAATGTCAATAGTCATGAAAAGAAAGGAAACTCATTGAATGAGAAGGTGTATCCAAACTTTTGGTCTGTACTGTATATGCACATTTTACAGCAATTCAAATTAAGCAAGCTGTACGGACATTACCAAAAATGTCCTATCGACTCAGATGTTACCAGATAAAATTTTAGAACTTTGTGAGTGCAGTCTTTTGACTCCATGTGGTTTGTCCATTAGGATGTCTTTGGGGGAAATTATCCCACCCTTAGTGTACAGCTGTCTTGTTTTCAAAAGGTGTTGTTTTGACATTTGCTGGATGACTCCTAGGAATGTTATCTGCTGCTATTAGTAGTTCTGTATCTCATTAGAAATGTATAACCATGCTGTGCATGAAGGTTTGTGGTGACAGTTAATGTACTGCTATACTGACTGCATGGTCTGCTCCGCCAGCGTTCTGCAGCGATGTGGGGGTTCCGTCAAAAACTTTCCAGAAGACCTTGAGCGCAATGTTGGTAACCCTTTCGTTGCCTACAAGCTGGTGTCACGGCTGAGAGGGAAGTGGCTGATGACCGAGAGAACTGCGCATGCTTGTCGTTCACACGGTAAGCGCTCGATTGACACGTTATAAAGGAAATGTATGATGTTTGTGATCTTGCATGCAGTAGATTCCAGTGAGGAAGACTTTGGGTGGATGTAATTATTGAAAGGTTAATTCCGGAGTGAAGGTTTTCATTGAGAGGTTAATTTCCTCCCTGCTCCTTTGTGACCATGTGCTTCTGCTAATTGAATAACTATTGAATAGTTAATTCCTCCCCCTTACAGAAACAATACAGCTTTGAGAGCATCTGCAGACATAACGTCTAGAGACGACATGTCCCTAAGAACTACAATCAGCATGTAAATCGCCAAAAGGCAAGACAAGACAATAGACTAGTTGTGTTTGTTTAATCTGTTATGTTAGATTTATCGATCTTGCATTCAATCGTCTGTTCATTTTTGTGATCATTCAATACATTTGTAACTACCAACTTAACTTTGCGGTCGCGCAGCTTCTTCAGAGAGCAAACTTTCCTTGGCACGCGTTTTAGAAGCCAAGACCCTGGGTGACTTCAAGCCGACGCCTTAAACTCCGTAACCTCCCTGCCTGAACGAACAAACTTACAGACCTCTTGACTTTGGCTTTGGGTGAAGCTTAATCTGCAGAGGGGTGGCCCGATCAAGTAACATTGCAGAAGAGTGCAAAAAGACGAATGCAATATACAGCCCCCTGCAAGGAACAGCTTTAGATCCTAATATTCTGGGACAGGGGGGGGGCTTCTGGAGATTGTCCATTAATCACATTTCCCTGAACCGCCAGAAAAAGTATATAGAGTACTATCTGTATTACCAGTTAAACATACACAGGAACACAACAGGGACAGTTCACACAAGTCCATGGGATCACCAACCCCAGATGAACACGATGTCCCTATAGTTTTTGAAACAACAAACGGGTAAAATGAAATGGTTTCTTTGTTTGGGTAAGTAACTTTGAAGGATGGATGGTTTATCCATCCAAATGAATGAAAGGCAAATGGCATGGATGCTTGAAACTTACCAAATGCACTTTGCCTTTCTGTACATGAGGAAAAACGTGCAGTACCCATGAGACATTAGTTCAGCTCCAGTTTCTAATCTTGGAAGATGTGGTGGACATTACACTTCCTCTCCCCTACTGTTTTAACTGTTGATCTGTCCTTTACTTCAGATCTCCTGGCCACAATCTCCTATTTCTCCCACCGGTTCCCCAGTCAGAAGGATCTGGACGGCATCGCTTTGAGCCTTGTAAGACTGCAGGACATATATGGGTTTCCTCACGGCATTGTCGGGGAAAACACAGGTGTGGACCATGTTGCTTGTCTAAGCTAGAATACAATTTCACTCTTCTACATTATTGAGGACTGTCAGGATATATTCTGTGGGGAATGCAGGGGGGGTTTAATGAAGTTTGGTGAACCAAAAGTCTGGTTGGATGCAGGAAACGGGATGTTGACATCTCAAATATGAATTACAATTCTTTCTCCGCATCAAATGCTCAGTGATGTAACCCACCCAGAACACTCCATCAAAAGTAAACGAAGCAAAAGTTCTCGTTTCCCTGTAGCAGGACGAGAACACGTCTCACTCTTGGATCCAGTTGAGCTTTTCCACGTGGCCAAGGTTGCTCTGCAGAACTACAAGTTCCAGCAAGCTGTGCGGTGGCTCAACGAGACCCTGAGGCAGTTGGACGACGGTGTCCCGGCAGTGGTGACCAGGAGAGAGGTTCTGGGCTGCCTGGGCCATGTGGCTTTCCTGATGGGACACCTGCCCCTGGCAGAGGAGATCATACAGCAGGCACTTGCCCTGGGTAGGTGGACATGTTTCCAGTTTCAAGCATTGCTCCAGATAGCCATACTATTATTTTTTTTTTTTTTTTCATTTAGCAGACGCTTTTATCTAAAGCAACTTACAGTAAGTACAGGGACATTCTCCCTGAGGCAATTAGGGTGAAGTGCCTTTCCCAAGGACACAACATCATATAGCCACAGCCGGGCTTCGATCTCACAACCTTCCGATCATGAGGCCAACGCCTTAACCGTTGAGCCACCTGACTCCCATACTAACGTCAATCAAAATGTTGTGGGGTGGTGAAACAACCATTCTGAAGACACTGTATGCTTGAATGGTCAAGATGCTGTGTTGAGACAAATTATTTATTCAATAGGGAAAAGTAGGCAAAAGAGGACTCTGACCAATCGGCTGGAGGACACTCAAGGCAAGTCTCACAGCACTTCATTTTAAACATCCATCCATCAATCAATATATTCACCGCTGACAGTTTTCCACAATTGATGAATAATGGTCTACAGCTGCTTGTCGATCAGCAAACAAATTAACTCTTCAATCTCCCAGACTTCATGTTTCTGAATCCCCCTCTGTGGTCAAACTAACCCTATTAGGGCAGAAGTCTTCAGAAGGCTTCATAGAATGCCCACCCTAAGAGTCACCTGTTCAACATGATAGCTAGTACCTCGGTGTAGTTCAGGACAAACATTTCTTCAACATAATTTTGGGCTAGCCACATAATGTTACATTATATTTACATGTATTACTGATGCTTTTATCCAAAGCAGCTTCCAAGAGAGAAAGCAAGAGCATCGGTCACTGATCATAACGAGACCCAAACATTGCGAGTAGCCAAAACATTGAATAAAAAATCCTTTAGTCATCCAGAGGGGAAATTGCAGTCCACAACAGCGTGAGCTGTTGCAGCCAGCAGCCAGCTTGCACCAGCGCCGGATGTCTTCTTGAATATCAGGATAACATAAGGAGAGGAGAGGAGAAAAAAGAAACAAAAACAGGCCAAGGCCTGCAAAAAAACACTTAAGCAAACAGTAACAATACAGTATTACAACAACAAGCAGGCGAAGTTGTTGGATGGTGTGTGGGGTTATCAGTGTAGATTAAGTTTGTGTGGCAGTGTAGTCTGTGTTGGCACCTTAGCACATGCATAATCAGTCTGGTTCTCAGTCCCCAATAGTGTGGCAATGGATCTAGGTCTAGGACATTGTGTTCCGGCAAGACATCTCTCACAGAATGATATTTTTTATATGAATGCATGAAGCACACATTGTGAAAAAACTAATAATTGCCAGGAGAAAGAACCATAAAGAGCATGCAGTTAAACAAGTTACAATCAAAGAACATGAACCTAAAAAGTTCAAGAATGTACCTGTAGAAAACTCGGGTCAGAACTACTTGCTACTGTCTCTGTCCTTCTCAGCGTCCAGAGAGATGCAGGAAGCTGGTGTGTCGCTACAGTACCAGACAAGGCAATCCATGGCTGATGTACGCCCCGATTAAAGATGAGAAGGAATGGGACCAGCCGGTCATTATCCGATATCACAACTTTCTGACAGAGAAGGAGATGGAGACCCTTAAAAACCTGTCCAGATCAAAGGTATACCAGCAAAAATGACCATGTAGACACAAAAATGAAGTGTTCGAACGATGCTTCTTGTTTTCTACATGTTTTTTTGTTTTTGTCTAAGCTTGCTAGAGCACAGGTTTCTGGCAATGTCTCTGACACTCAGATCACGGAACAACGTGTAGGTAAAAGGTTTGTTATGCTTACATCTACACATGCTCCTCAATGACCATAATGCTCCTTCACTGGGCATTCAATGCAAATAAAACCAATGTTACTGAGTCATAGCTCCATATGTTGGCTAATCGGGGATTCTGACTGCTTTTATGGGAAATCTGTCTTTAAAAAAAGATGTTTTCCAAAGAGGCAATGATACGCTGCAAATATTAAGTTCCACCATCGCAGCTGGCCAACCTTTACACCACAGGTGTAAGGTGTCCTGAAGGTTTTAGATATTTCCCTGCTCCAGCACACCTCCACAGAGCTTGATAACGACCCTTCCTTAGAATCAGGTGTGCTAGAGCAGGGAAATGTTTAAAACCTTCAGGACAGCGGCCCTCGAGGACTGGAGTTTGACACCCCTGCAGGCTTTCTCTTATATGTTCCACAGTGTTGGCCTTTGTTTGGAAGTGAGGGGGATTTGGTTCTTGAGAAACATCAAAGCCATCAAGACATTTTATTGATTGGCTTGTCTACATTTACATTTAGCAGATGCTCTTATACAGAGCGACTTACAGTAAGTACAGGGACATTCCCCCTGAGGCAAGTAGGATGAAGTGCCTTGCCCAAGGACACAGTATAATGTAGCCACAGTGGCTAATCAAACTTACAACCTTTCGATCACTAGCCCAACACCTTAACTGCTGAGCTACATTACTCCCCCATGTCTAATGTGGTACGAGGTATAATCTGGGATGGAGTTCTTCTGTGTTCCACATTCCTCATGAAATCTTAGAAGTCCAGTCAAAATAGATATTGAAGGAACTCAAAATGATTTGAGTTTGGTTTTCCAGTGCTTGGCTGAGTGAGGATGATCACCCAGTTATCTCCCAGATCACAAGGAGGATGGCTGATGTAAGCGGCCTGGACATGCAGACAGCAGAAAGACTCCAGGTGCCGATGTATGATGTTTGACCTCTGTTGTAATATAATTACCAGAGCTGGTAATGAATGGTTGTGTCGGATAAGAATTGAGCAACGGGCCTGAAAGGGATTCAGCATTTGGCTGTTGTTGTTGACCTGTTCTTGGCTAACATGGCGTAATATGTTTACGATATTCTGAGGGTGAAAGATCCACTCATAAATTCCACCTGATGCAATACGTCATTAAAATACCAGATTTATTTTCAGGTTGCTAACTATGGTATTGGTGGACAGTACGAACCTCACTATGACTACAAGGTATGAGATAGCTCTGCACAATATTTAAGTATCCCTAAATCTGCCTGTCTTAAAATCAGGTTATGGCTTTCCACAGGAAACCGATGCTTCACATTTGAAAGGCCACAGGATTGCAACGATTCTAATCTATGTAAGAATGCACACTTACATCCTCTCACAGTTCTGTCTCCATTCTTAAATATGCAGATGACACGACAATAATTGGCCTCATTACTAACAACAATGAAACGCACTATCGGGAGCAGGTTGCCCAAGCAGCCACTGGTGCCAAAACAACAACCTTCAGCTCAACGCATCAAAAACAAAATAACTGATTGTCGACTTCTCACGCACACCCACACCCAAAACTCCCACCTCCATCAGCGCAGACACAATAACCACCACAGAGTCTCTCAAATTCTTAGGAACACACATTAATAACTCACTTAAATTCAAGCAACACTCTGATTAAACCTACAAAAAGGCCAACAAGAGACTGTATTTTCTCAGACAACTGAAGAAATTCCATGTACGACACAATCTACTCCTTCAGTTCTACACAGCCATAATTGAAAGTATCCTCACTTCATCCATAATAGTCTATTATGGTAATTTGGACAGTCATTCCCGCTCAAAACTCCAACGAATCATCAATAAATCCTCCAAGATCACTGGCCACACACTCCCATCCATAGACACTTTGTATCAAAGACGCATCACTCAGCGAGCAACAAGAATCACCTCAGAAATCTCAAATCCTGCCCACCATCTTTTCACACTTAAGCCCTCCGCGCTACAGGTCTATAATCACAAAATCTGTCCGATGTAAAAATAGCTTCTTTCCAACAGCTATACGGACTTTAAATGAATCACTGTATTGATGTAACCTGTATAAATGTGTGCTTCTGTTTTTTTTCTTCTTCTGTTGCTGGAACTTGACACATGAGAGATCTGAGCTTAACTGTTGTACAGAAAGCAAATTCCACCAACTCTGTTGTGTGGCCTTTAATAAATGATTGATTTAAACTAATGTTTTTGATAAGAATTCCCTCATAATGGGGTCCATGTTTGGGTTTATTGTTGTGAAGAACAGGTGTTGTGTGTTTCATAGATGACTGATGTAGAAGTGGGTGGAGCTGCAGTCTTTCCTGAGCTAGGGGCTGCTCTTTAACCTCTGAAGGTACTTCAGCAGGAAAATCACGTGTTACCTTGGCTCAGATAGTCACCATGTTGACTAATGGCACATGATGACACATGGATTTTCTCGTACTTTAAACAAGGAACATTTTCAAATGTAAATCCCAGTAATGCTGTTTGGCTTGAAACCCAGTTGTGGTAATGCTTGCCAAGCTAATCAGGAACAAACAGTGTGTTGCTTCTTCGTCTTCCTTGTAGGGGTCTGCTGTGCTGTGGTTTAACCTTCTACACAACGGGGATGTGGACCGTAGGACTCTTCATGCAGGCTGTCCAGTCTATGTGGGCAATAAATGGGGTGAGTTTTATCAGAACATTTTTGCTAGTTCCGAGAATCTTTTGTGTCCAAGAACGTATTATGCATAATGTTACATAACTTCAAATAACCATAGGACTAGCTTTTGTTGTTACTGAAGTAATCTAGGTATGTATTCAATTGGATGTTTGCTAAGACTCAAACTTATGGTTATCAATCAATTGCAATATTTCAGATTATCAACACTTCTGTAGTCATGGACACTGTTAAAGGTTTAAAAGGAGAAAAACAGAGCTGGTAATAGGCAAATGTTGAAATTGTTTATCAAGATTAAAATGCACAAGTTGAAGACACTTTAACAGATTACATGTATGTGTATACAGTATGATGATGAAACATTCACAGACCACAAGCTCAGAAAACACAGACTAACTGTTCTACAACCTCATTCCAGTTGCCAATAAATTGATCCGATCTTCGGGGCAGGAATTTATAAGGAGGTGTTCTGTGTCCAAGAGGGACTGAGAGCCAGGATGTTCCCTGCTGTTTCCCACCACAGCCCTTTCTGCTCAACCTCCAGAACAAAAGCCCCTTCGATGAACTGAGGCGTGACGAAGCGCTAACAATTCCCAGACTGACATTTCCAACTGAGGCATCATTAGGCATGGTACTGTGTGTGTCCTGGAGCAAGGCACTTCACCTTACTTGCCTTGGGGGAATCTCTCTGTACTGGCTGTAAGTCGCTCTGGATGAGAGAATCTGCTAAATGACTACATGTAAATGTTCAACACTTGTCAAAAAAGGTATGCTGGTACTACTATAATCATACTTAAAAAAAATAATTGTGATGAAGTTAAGATTGTTCAGGGTTAATGTCTTCAGAGGTGCTGATGGATGTTTTGGCAAACTAAACCAAGTACCCGGTTCTCTAACTAAAGTGTACAGGGGGTAGAGATTTACAGGGTCAAACCATTCCGTACCCAAAGCCTGTAATGACCTTTCTTGCTACATTGAACTGACCTGGACCACTCTTAGTGTTTTTAAAGTTGGACCCAGACCAGTGCAGAACCTGAAAAATGTACTTACACAGAACATTTAATGACATTATATTACTAGTGAACGATTGGTTATTAAAGTAGAGGGGAGTCAGATGGCTCAATGGGTTAAGGCGTTGGCCTCATGAACGGAAGGTTGTGAGATCGAGCCCCCGCTGTGGCTATATGACTTTGTGTCCTTGGGCAAGGCACTTCACCCTACTTGCCTCAGGGAGAATGTCCCTGTACTTACTGTAAGTCGCTTTGGATAAAAGCGTCTGCTAAATGAATAAATGTAAATGTAAATGTAAGTAGACAGACCGACACTGACAGTCCATCTGGTGTGATAGCATTAGTTAGCGATAGAGAGCATGCACGCTAAGCCCATTGAAACGCACTATAGGTCCAGTTCGTACATTAATAAATCAAATTAACTTATATTTAGACATATAGCTTGAATCCCTTCTTCTTGGTTGACACAGTTTTGGGATTATTCGCCTCATGTCGTTGACCGTAAACTTAGGCAACATCTTGTTAGGCAACATCTTGAAGCGACAGTGAAAAACACCATAGTTGCTATCGGGGGTTATGTTATTGTTCACATGGGCTGGATGTTACCCTGCGGGCGGACTTTGAATGTGGAGGAGAGAGTGCATATAGCCCTATTGAGCATCATATAAAACATTTTATACCTTTCAAAACACACGCGCAGCAATGCTGACTGAATCTAGTAAGGATGGGGTATCACACACAATGTTAAACAGACCCAGGACCCGAAGTAATAGATTGAGACCTGACCCGTATCTGGCCGACCATTTAAAATTCAGCTCCAAACCCGTACGGCTCATGGGTCGGGTCCCGGGTCCCTGTGAAGACCTAACAGGAGGACGTCAGCTCAGGGTGGGCGCTCAAACTGTTGGCCCCCAACAAAGGACCATCGCCTTGGCGTGTGTATTTGAATGGCAGTTTGTCAACAGGGCGACAGAGGAAAAGGAAACGCTGGAAAAAAAGAAGTTCAATTTTAACAGCCAGTAACAATCTCATGTACATTATAGAACATATACATGTGGTATGTCTATAAAACTATTGTCAAGAAACAACCCTGAGGCATTTTACAAGAGCGTATCCAACTGGTAGCTTTGCCAGGAATAATGTACTAATGGATTCCAGAAAAGTCCCCACAGCTAGTTGATTCAAGACAATGACATCTTGAAAAAAGTTGCTGCTTACCTGCCGAAGAGTCCCTTTGCCTTTAGCCATCTTGTAAACCATCCATAGAGGAATGAGGGAGAGAGAGATGGTGGCCAGGAACCAGCCAATGATGTTGGCCCACACAGGGTAGACGTACTTGTTGCTGAACTTAAGTGGGGAATGTTTGACTATGGAGAAGATGAAGGTGCCCTGTTGAATGCAAGTGAAGACGGATACATCACTGTACACAAGGATACTTTCACAGTTCAAGTTTAAAACATAAAAAAAAAAAAAAAAGCTAGACCCTCTGGGGCCTAGACTACGAATCAAGATTTGGCGTTATTGAGGCAACATCAGGTTTAACCCAATACAGAAACCCCTGGGTTAAACCTGATATTACCTTGTTAATGCCAAATCTTGATTCATAGTACAGGCCCCTGCTGTTTATCTAGTTTCATTACTGAGCTGCTGAGTTTTTGAATCGATTGAGGAAAAATGGGCAAATTGTTTGAACTGTGTACAATGCAAGTCATTTTTTATATAGCTTTTTGCAGTAAATGTATGTATTACATTGGAATAAGTTGACTAATCTTGTGTTTGACCGTGTTGAATGAGGTTGAATGAATGTACAGAAATGACAACGAATGGATAACTGTATACTTACAACGCACACTGTGGGAGTAATGTACAGCCAACAATACTTCATCAAAGGCAAGGGTCTGTAGCCAATCATATCGCTGATGTTGTCATAGAAACGGTCAGCTCCTGTAGTTCAACACAGATGGAAGTCGGACCAAGTTCACATCTGGTATTTCAAATAAAAAATTTCCTCATTCTATTCATGCTTTCCTAGCGGTGCTGACCGTAGATCCAGGAGATGCTAACACACTGGCAGATGGACAGCAGGAGGAGCGTGGGCCCGCTGCACACATGGTGATCCAGTAACTGAAGCAGGTATATGCCTCCCTGAAGGATCAACGCCAAGAAACATCCTCTTACTAGAGTAGTCTACCTGTAGCCCTACAGCAGTAAACAGCCAGCAGTGGTTAAGGGTCCTTGAGATGATGGTTTAAATACTCCTTGGGACAGTGTGTGATTATGATCCAGCTTGTCAGGTATGTGTGTGTGTGTGGTTCCCTTACCTCCGTGACATAGCTGAGGCCCAGGACACAGCACACAGAGCAGATGAGCAACAGCAGCAGCTCTCTCCTGAAGCCCTGTCGCAGCGTCCGGGGGAACAAGTCCACCACGGACGTCATCAGACACTCAAGACCCACAAACTAGACAGAGAGAGCGGGAGGAAACGGTTATGAGATGTTGGTGTTTTTTTGTTTTTGATTTGTGTCGTTTCTTTTGTGTTTCTAAGCCCCGGGTGATGCAGAGTGTTAGCTACCTGGCTGTCCAAACCCAGAAGAATGATCATGAAGAAGAAACACACAGACCATAACTGAGGCATGGGCATCATGGCCATAGCTCGGGGGTACACAATAAACGCTAGCCCAGGACCTGTATACACACATACACAGGTTGAGAACCGTAATTAACATTTTGTTAGTTTCAACATGAATCATAATGTCTACCATGTGGAAGGGCAATGTGATTTAATTGTTTTGTTCCCAAGATCACCATATCAGTTTTATGAATGGGGTTCCATGTGCCATATTTACATCAGGCAGCAGAAGCAAAATCAATCCAATCCAACTTTATTTCTATTGCACTTTAAAACAACATGGTTGACCAAAGTGCAGTACATAGCAATATTACAAACGCAATAAATAGACACACACTATACACAGTAAAAACAACACAACAATAGGTAAAAAACTCAACAAATAGAGACACACTGTACACGGTAAAAGTCAACACATCACTGAAAAGCTAAGGTAAAAAGATAAGTCTTAAGAGCCGACTTAAAGACGGATATGGACTCTGCCTGTCTAAGGTGCAGGGGCAGCGCGTTCCATAGTTTGGGACCCGTGACAGAGAAGGAGCGATCCCTTCTAAGTTTCCTCCTTGATTCTGGGACCACTTATAAGGAGTGATCTGCTGACCATAGTGAGCGCACAGGGGCGTAGGGCTGAATCAGTTCTGACAGATACTGAGGAGCAAGTCCATGAAAACATTTAAAAACGAATAAAAGGATTTTAAAATCAATGCGATAAAAGACAGGGAGCCAGTGCAAGGATTTTTTTAAAGGCCTGATATGATTTTGCTTTTTGGTTCCGGTCAAGAAGCGAGCGGCCGCATTCTGTACAAGTTGTAGCCGTGCAAGAGATTTTTGGTTAAGACCAACATAAAGTGCATTACAATAATCTAGGCGGTTAGTGATAAAAGCATGAACTAGGATCGCAAAGTGATGCTGTGAAAGTACAGGTTTTACTTTAGCTAATTGACTAATTTGAAAAAAGCTAGTTTTTAATGAGTTTAAGTATGCTCTAGTCGCTACACCAGTGGTTCTTAACCTTGTTGGAGGTACTGAACCCCACCAGTTTCATATGCTCATTCACCGAACCCTTCTTAATTGGTCGTGTCATCACAAATCGTAAGTCGGATGTGTGTCTTGACCTCCGCTGAACCCCTGAGACTGACTCACCGAACCCCTGGGGTTCGATCGAACCCAGGTTAAGAACCAGTCACATGGATCAGCGATTAAGGGGTCGGAGGGTTGAGAGTTTGATTTCCGGCTGCGGCTACATTAAGTTTTGTCCTTGGGCAAGTCACTTCACCCTACTTGCCTCAGGGGGAATGTCCCTGTACTTGCTGTAAGTCGCTCTGGGTAAGAGCGTCTGATAAGTGACTAAATGTAAAAAAAAATATATATTTATCTTTGGCGAGCGCTGAAACTCACCTGACTTGGCTACCTCAGCAATGTCAACTCCCTGTTCATGAGTCATGAAGCCCAGCACAGAGAAAACAGCAAACCCAGAGATGATACTGGTGCCGCTGTTAAGCAAGCACAAGTAAAAACAATCTCTGAAAGAAGAAAAATACGTTAGCCAGATTGTGTTTTTTACCACTTATCCTTTAAAGTCTACAATTTAGACCAAGAGGGTTCAGGTTTTCCCTTCAACCAAGCACAACTCCAGCTGATTTCACTAAGCAGAGAAACTAGTTAGTGAAATCAGCTGGTGTAGTGCTCAGGCCCGGATTAAGGTGGGTCTGGGCCCCGGGCCCAGAGAAGGTCGACACGAAAACCTGCAACCTCTTGGCCAGGGGTGGGCAATTCCGGTCCTCGGGGGCCGCTGTCTTGACTTCCACAGAGTTTGATAACAGCCTGTTCATTAAAATTAGGTGCGCTGGAGCAGGGAAATGTCGAAAACCTTGAGGACAGCTGCCCCCGAGGACTGGAATTGCCCACCCCTGCTCTTTGCCTTCGATGGCACAAGTTTGACACCACTACTTTAGACCCTCAGGTCCAACATGATTTATTTTGGACCGTGGACTCACTTGTAGCAGTCATTGTTGTAGTGGTTGTAGCTGCCCAGAGAGGTGAGAAAACTCAGACTGATAGCATAGGAGAAAAAAATCTGTGTGCCTGCATCCATCCACACCTGAAACCCCAAACAGAATGTTTGCACCATCGAGAGACAGAAGCACACAACGACCTTCTGGAAAATAAATCTCCTGTGGCTAACATTCCACTGATGAAGACCCAAAAAAAAAATCTAGGATCAATTTCACATTCTATTCTAATCTGCATGTGTCTTTTCTCCGACACTACAACCACCACAATGACAGATGATCTGAAACCAAGAAGGTGTTTCCTCCATTTTCCACGTAAATTTTCTGGTTGGACCGGTGATTGGGAAGTGCCCCTGCCCTACCTGAGGGTCCGAGAGACGTGCAAAGTCAGGATTGAGGTAGTAGATGATCCCGTTGACGGCCCCTGGCAGAGTGACTCCGCGCACTAGCAGGATGAGCAGCATGGCGTAGGGGAAGGTTGCTGTGAAGTAAGCAGCCTGTGGGAGGAGAAACCAGGTGTCAATCGATTGGAACCGGACCAGGTTCCCCCAGGATACGGAGCTCTACAGCAGGGGTCCCCAACCCTGGTCCCCAGGGCCCACTGTCCTGCATGTTTTAGATGTTTCCCTGCTCCAACACACCTGATTCAAATTAATGGGCTCTGAAGAATCCTGGTAACAAACATGAATTAGAATCAGATGTAAGGGAAAATCTCAAACATGCAGGACAGTGGGCCTTGAGGACCAGGGTTGGGGACCACTGATTACATTAGATTAGATTAAACTTTATTGTCATTACACAGGTACAAGTACAGGGTTACGAAATAGGATGACTGCTGTACACTATTGCACGTTTAAGATGCATGCCATGTAATTATAACTTATTTAACTGAATGCTCTTCTGGCTCTTCCCTTTGGCACTTGTAAGGTTTCACTCGATGTATGTTTCATAATCTGACAACCTGCATGTTTGGGGACTATCATGTTATGATCAGTGACCGATGCTCTTTTGTAAAGCTCTTTTGAAAGTCACTTTGGATTAAATTTAAACGAATAAATGTAAATTTAAAACTAGCAGGACAGTGGGCCCTGGGGACAAGGGTTGGGGACCACTGCTCTACAGGACTGGACAAGCCTGCTGGATGAACAGACATCTGATGGACTGAGACTAGACATTAGCCTTGAAGCAGGAATGTCACTCATTTGCACTTGTCAGCATGTCATTTCTGCAGGTTAACAGTTCCTTACTTTGCCAGTGGACTTGATTCCTTTCCAGACGCAGAAATAGCAGATTACCCAGGTGAGGAGAAGACAGAGGGCCAACTCCCACCTGATACTGCCCACATCCTCAATACCGCTTGAGATTTTTAAGACTCTGCGCCTGCATATGAGAACCGACCGATTTAAGTTAGGGTGTGGGGATCCTGTTTCATTGGTTCACTACTTTTAAGCCTGACGTTTACTTACTGCCAAAACTCCATCACAGGCAGTGTGGCATTCAGCCTGGACGCGCTCAAGTTGCTCCTGGAATCCATTTGGCTGAAGTCCATGCATGACTCTGAGACATTTTCATTTGCCACAATGTCAATCTTCACAGATACATGAAATGATACTTGACAGTAAACCACAGTGACCTGAACGACCAAAGTTGTTTTCGCACATCTATTTTCCATCATCTTTTTTGAGCCACCGTCCATTACATCTAGACCTAACAGAGCCAAAATGCCACTGACATGACAGAACTGTACTGTTGTATGGCTGACCGGAGAAAGTTGCCAAAAACTCGAGTGACTTGCCTGTGTTCCAGTAGTTACCACAGCTAGCCCATGGTAGATCAGAGCTAAAGGAGGAGAACAGGTAGAAAAAAGCCCATGCCATGATGACAACGTACGAAGTGGCGCTGAACGCTATGATCAGATGACTGGCGTAGCCCATGCCTGGAGAAGACAGAGATTGTGAACACGTCTTAAAATGCTCGGTGGGACAATATTTCAATTGACCACAAAACTTAACTAATGAAGTTCTGTAACTTAAGTCCAAGTAAACTTACTCAGAGCAACGGTCAATTCTCTTTTACGCATCACGCAATAATTAGATAACTGTCGTTTAAGTAGCATTGAGTAAAGTAATGACCAAATTAATTATCAAGTTTAGCAAGATACCCTCGAATAGCGGACATATCTGCCTCCAACACGTGATTCCTCCCTGGCTAGTGTACTGGCCCAGCGCAGTCTCCATAAAGAACAGAGGAATCCCGCAGGTGACCAAAAACAAGATATATGGGATGAAGAAGACACCTGCAAAGCAAAAAGAAAGAAGATTTGCAAATTGATCCAGCCACCAACAGGTCGACATAACGGTCCTTTGATTGGCGTCACTATCGTTTATCAATTGCGCGTTAGTCAAATTGCGTGCAGTTAATGTTGACCAACTTTCTATTTTTCACACTCACCCCCACCGTTTTTGTAACACAAGTATGGAAACCTCCACACGTTCCCAGGGCCGATGATTGCACCCATTACCGTTAAAATGAACTCGGTTTTACTTTCCCAGTTACCCCGTTCATCCGGCTCTTTGCGCTGGCTGATTGATCCATCGGGTACCTGGTTCAAGCTCACACCGCTGCGGCTCATGATGACCGCTGATCCGTCAGGTGCGCAAGTCTCCTCCGATGTGAAACTTGAACTGAGCTTTGAGTCTCGGAGAGACTTTTGGGGGGAAATTAGAGTTGGACCCACCACATTTTGATGACGTTCGGTTAATGTGTAATTTAGAGGGGGAGTTTTAAAAGTGTGTGCGCATGCGCGGAGACGTGCACGCTGCCTGTGGCTCCGTCTTGTCGTCTTAAATTTTGTGGGAAAATGTAAGACTACAAGACGGAAAGCGCGTGGGGATGGAAAACAGAGGTGAATTTATACCCCATATTGACAATGTTGCTACAACATCTCTTTACCTTGTATATAGATAACAGGATGACTCTGGGTCTATGTAATGAAAGTATACTCTTTGTCCTAGAATCAGTCAACAACAATTTAGTTATTTAGTAGCAAATAAGTTGTGTCTGTGAGGAGTGACTGAAGGCTCTGAGTTGCTGATGAAGGAGGTCAAAATTGCCCAAGTGTATTATTCCATGCAACTCTGAACGATGGATGTCAAAGGTCAAAATAGCCAGGATTGCATTATCCCATGCAGTCTTGTACATGGTAGGGAAAAGCAGCTAATTTTAGATTAGATTAAATTTTATTGTCATCACACACGTACAAGTACAGGGTAACGAAATACAGTTAGCATCCAACCAGAAGTGCAAAACAGTTATTACAGCAGAATATAATAGTATGTACAGTATAATCAGAATATACAGAGGTGTGTTAGAGATTATTTGGTGGCGACAAATGTACAGCTGTATTGTGCGAGATGTTACAGTATATTTAACAGAATTTTATTTACAGAGTTGTATTTATGTACAGTTAGTGCAAATGATGCTATTGTGCAGAATAACAACAGAAATGATGCAAAATGAACAGATAGTGCAAAATAACACAGAAATTATGCAGATAATGCAAAATGAACAGATGCAGATAGTGCAAATATAGGGTGGTGGGGGTTATATGGGGGGGTGGCGGTTATATAAAGGGGCAGGGGTTAGCGTTGGTGGAGTTCAGGAGTGTCAGAGTTCTGGGCAAGAAGCTGTTCCTCCTGCAGTCTCCGGAGGCGCCTGCTGGAGGGAAAGAGGGCAAACAGTTTGTGGTCTGGGTGTGTGGAATCCTTCTTGATGCTGTGAGCTCTACGCAGACAGCGCTTCCTCTGGATGTCCTCGATGGATGGAAGCATAGTCCCAGTGATGCGTTGGGCGGTTTTCACCACCCGCTGCAGTGGCTTGCCTAAGTGCCTGCCTGCTGCAGTGCCTTGCCTAATTTAAGACCTTCCTTAGTCATATTGAAATATCACAAGTTTTCATGTATTCATTCTGTCCTAATACAGCATGTAATTTGAGTGTGTGCAAAGGTAATGTTGTAAACCAGCTATCTGATGTGAAGAGCCAACAGGGAGGCTTAGAACAATGGAGCATTCAGCTAAGTGTCAAACTCTAGAGATAAATTAGTACATGGAGCAACAGAGATTAAACACTTTTCTCCCCCCAGACAGCCAGATTACCAGTCTGCCCAATCTCTTTGCTCTCTGCCCTGCCCAACCCTGTATCCAGGCTGGACCCCCTCCCGTTCACCTTCCAGCCCCGGCTGAGAGTTGAGGATGTCCTCATCTTCCTGCTGAACTGCAGCCACCCCCTCCTGGAAATGCTTTCAACACCATCCGGCCAGCCCTGCTGGGTAAGAAGCTGGCAAGCAATGCAGGTGGATGCCCCCCTTCGTGTCCTGGATCATGGACTACTTGACTGGCTGATGTGGAGAAAAGCATGCTTAAAGCTAACAGAGATTGCTTATGATACATGTTGCATTACGATATCCAGGAATTTAAATTTTGCAAATCAAAGGGTTGCCTACCTCTGGTCTACAGTTTACATCAGCGTGTCTTTTTTTCTTGAGACCAAAAGACCATGGTGGCAAGTAAAGGTTAATGCAATCCACTGGAGGCGCTGTTTCACTTCCACAATGAATTTCCATGGTGCATTCATAGACCTTTTATGTTTATGGGTACAATGGTCTCTGTCTTTTTCCGTCGCTCTTGGTCTCAGTCTCTATCGGTCTCTCTCGGTCTCATCACAAGCTGTGCGCCAAAGTATTAAGCTTTCTTGTATTAATTCGCCAATTTCAAAGAGCATTTGAATAAACCTCCACTCACATCTTTACAACATCCATGCAGACATATAAAATAAAGTAATGCACACAAGGGGTAAAGGCTGTGAGTCAAATAAGAGTGCTGGGATACAATATATATAGATTGTAAAATAAAAAATAGGAGATAAATAGTCCGCAGATAAAGTAGGCTATGAAGTAGTCCATCAAACACAGCTGTTTTGTAAACCAGGTAACAAAACAAACTGCAAACATGGCTATCGCAGTAAGACAGAGTTTCAAGCTATTTTTTTCTTCTGAAAATAGCAGAAATACAGTTTCATTGCCCAAAAATGTGAGTATTTTTACGTATCTTATTACATCCTTTGTATTTTTACTTTATATAGAATTCTGTACTTCTCATATATATGTATATATATATATATATATATGTGTATATATATATATATATTAGATCAGATTAGATTAGGTTCAACTTTATTGTCATTGCACAGGTTCAAGTACAGGGTAACGAAATACAGTTAGCATAAGTGCAAAACAGTTATTACAACAGAATATAATAGTATATACTCAGAATATACACAGTATGTACAGTATAATCACAATATACAGAGTACGTACAGGTGTATCTCAGATCTCTGATCTGTTGGCTCAATGGTTAACCCATGTTGCTTCATACATGCTTTATCTGCATAATTTCTGTTGTTTTTTGCATATCTGTTCTTTTTGTGTCTGTACAAAGTGTACATACAACTCTGTAAAATATACTGTAACATCTCGCACAATACAGCTGTACATTTGTTGCCACCAAATAATCTCTTTAACACCTCTGTATGTTCTGATTATACTGTACATACTGTGTATATTCTGAGTATATACTATTATATTCTGTTGTAATAAATGTTTTGCACTTCTGGTTGGATGCTAACTGTATTTCGTTAGCCTGTACTTGTACCTGTGTAATGACAATAAAGTTTAATCTAATCTAATATATATATACATTAATAAAGGATCATCTTATTTTAGATGTTCTGAATTGAAATCGTTGCTTACACGTGCGAAAGACATTTACTCTGCCATTTGATACACAACATGTTAAGTGGCAGCAACGAGTTTGAGACGGGACCTCCCAAACCCTGGCAGAACGCTCATAAAGCCCCCAGCTCAAAAAGATGATGGAGACAGAGTCACCGAGCTGATCTCATCCTCTCTCCACCAGGAGGGCGGGGTCTCGCAGCATCGTCACTAGCTGTTCATTGTACGGCTGCTGATGCTGAGCGGTCGCTGGAAAAAAAAAATATCCCATGCCATGGATACGGTTTTATACTATAATACATCGTGCATATCCATTATACGGTAAGGTTTATTTTTCCTCTTCTTAGCCACTCATCGATGGATTGCAATTTCAGATGTTACAAATGTAGCCAAACCAAAATAGCCTCTGTTTTGGCCTGGAATGAAGAACGGAATGGCAAATTGCCACTGCTGCTTGGCAGGTTAGTCATTCTGTAAGGCACGGCAACAGATCGTCTTCTTTCGAGCTTAAACGACTCGGATATACTTGAGTCGGACGAGTCGTTTTCACGTAGTTGTTGACCAGAATTGGGAATTGTATGTGTTCAAGGGTCGGGTTAGTTTTTAATCGAAAGTAGCGATGGCCTGCGCATTGAGGACGCACATCCTACTGTAACGCTCAAAGATGACGCGGAAATTGCTGGGGGGGTCCAAGGCATCTTTCTGCGAGAGCCATTTTAAACGATCAGTGATCAAATGCTTGATTCCTGCACCCGTCTTCTCGTTTTTTTGGAACGGGATTTTCCGAGACATGATGCTCGTTTGTTGATAAAGCAACATGCCGGAGGGGAAAGCTGATCGCTCATAGCCCGTCCTATTCAGCGCTCTTACTGTAATTGTCCAATTCACTGCATTTGGTTAACTGACTTTAAGCCTCGATTTCTTATCAACGATTAAGATAGGCCTATTTCAACCTGACTTTTATTAGACGTAGTCATAACCCATGTAGTGAAACGTACATAACATCATGTTTCTAGTCCTCTCAGGCATATGGCAATATAAAACATATTTAAGCATAAGAACATTTTTATGACTGTCAATCATCCTTAGGCCAACTCTAGACCTGGAACAAGAAAGGCTCTGAACAGGGAAGAAACTTTGATAGATTCCATTCAGCTGGAGTGATTTGTAGCCTTTAGTTCATCAATATTATCTTCCATATGCTTCATAAAAAAAGAAAGTGACTTGATCAAAAAGACAAACATCTTGAAAGCCTTGTGGCTATAGGAACAAGGCAAATGTGAATTCTAAGCGAAGACTTGAAGGTTCTCAATCAGTCCTATAGTGAGCATTTAAATGTCTGCTATATCAACCAAAAATAACAATAAAAATACATTTAAACAGGTAATACAGCTTTATTTTGACATCTGTCTTCTGGATTGTAGATTAATATTCGCTTATAAAAGCTGCAATCCAACGACTACCACCAGACTACTACTAGCATAATCACACTGGATGTCATGTCATGGCAGATTTAGCTAGCGGGGGCATAGCTGGCACCAAACTGACCTGACAGCTTGCATAGCCTTCATTAGAAATGTTTCAGAAAAAGATACATTTCTCAGATAAATTCATGGAAATATCCTGGCAGGAGTAATACTGAGCACACATACATACTGATGAATCTGACATGTCTAGCTGTGGTATTAGATATTCTTACACCAGAAAAAATAATATGTATTGGAGAAAAAACATAATCTTGCTCAAATGTAAAACCACGAAGTAGATTATGCTGTGTATGTATGCGGGATAAATTGTCATTATGCTATACTGTGGGACATTGTTACAATCCTGAGTCAATATTTGTATTGGAATGAGGTACTTCAGTAGATGGTTTGTCTTGCATGCTGTCTGAATACAGAAGTCTTCAATTTCCTGTGTCCTTCTGTACCAGTCAACAGGAAGTCCCTCCACAGTACTGTCACAGCAGTCTAAGAGAGGCTGGCACATTATTTACGGCTGTTCTATATAGGGGAACCATGTGGCGCAGCCGGTTAGGGCGTTGGGCTAGTAATCAGAAGGTGCCCGGTTCAAACCCTGGCTATGCCAACATGATGTTGTGTCCTTGGGCAAGGCACTTCACCCTACTTGCCTCTGGGGGAATGTCCCTGTACTTACTGTAAGTCTTTTTGGATAAGAGCGTCTGCTAAGTGACTGAATGTAAATGTGTAGGCGACCTAACATTGTCGGGGGGAAAAGTTGCAGTTCCACACGATTGATGTCTCAGCGGAAGACAAACTGGGTCATGGTGCCAGCGGGGCGTGTGGGAGGAGGGCTGGTGTGTGGCGCGCCATAGCAGCCATCAGAGATGGTCAGTGGGCTCACCGGCCACGGAGACAAGCTGCTTATCTTTGTCTACATTTGTATCTAAGAAACAGAGAGAACAGACAGTGGTAGTCAGTGAGTATCTCCTCCCAGTATCTCCTCCTTAATTTGGTCATTTAGCAGACGTTCTTATTCAGAGTGACTTACAGCAAGTACAGGGACGTTCCCCGCCGACGTAAGTAGGGTGAAGTGCCTTGCCCAAGGACACAACGTCATGATGGCATGGCCAGGTTTCAAACTCGCAACCTTTTGATTACAAGCCCGATTCCCTCACCGCTCAGCCGCTGGACTCCTGTTAGTGTTCTTCTCCTGATTATGGTATGGGGTGGAGGTTTTGAAAACCACATAACCTACACGGTTGCACAAGCCAATAGGTCTTGAAGGACCAAGTTACAGTCGGCCTACTTTCTATTCAGGAACATCATAAACCAGTGAAGCTAATGCTTGCAGTGATGATGGCCTTATAAAATCAAAATAAAAAACTTGATTACAAACTGGTGCACGTTAACATCTAGTCAGGATGCCCACAAGTGCTGTGGGCATGACACCAGACAGATTCCTGATCTGATTGAGCTTACATAAAAGGAACTAGACGAGACAGTGAGAGAGAGAGAGAGAGAGAGAGAGAGAGGGGGGAGAGGAAGAGAGAGAGAGGGACTTCACCACCACCAGATATGGAATATGGCAATGGAAATGGTCAGACGCCTTCTTCTGGGTGGGTAGGTGGACACCTAACAGCATTTTCCCCGCCTCCTTTGTTTCCAGCCCGCCCCCTGCAGCGTGGCAGGTTTCTGGGTTAATACAGCATTAACGGTGTATGGACAGCAGTATCCACGTGTGTGTCTCCTTCTGCCTGGCTAGGCGGCTAACATTCACTGTCATTGTCTCATATCACCATGTGCACGGTTTACAAGTCACATGTTATTGGGTACGATGTTTCAAGGACGTGGCACTCCACCCCAGCTCCTATTTCATATCATAATAATTTAGAGAACACTGCAGGCAATTTATTTCCACAAATTCAAAGATTCACCTCCAAACAACCTTCAGTCAATAAGTGTGGTAAAACCACACCAAAAACTGTTCCAAGCGAATAACTAACTATTGATCTGAACGGCCTATAGGCACTCCCTGATGTATTGATCATTTTATTCTTCTGTGACCATCCAATCAAAACCAGTGCTTAGGCCTTATAATGACTTATCTATTGGTGCTGGTACATCTTTTACACACACACACAGTTCAACATAACTATATTTAAGTCACTTGAGTTAGCTACTTCAAATCACTAGTTACAAATCACGGTAGTCGGGTAGGGTTAGTAATCAGAATGTACCTGGTTCGAACCCCAGCTGTGTCAACATGACGTGTCCTTGGGCAAGGCACTTCACCATACTGTCCCTGTACTTGCTGTAAGTCGCTCTGGATAAGAGCGTCTGCTAAATGACTAAATGTAATCAGCGCAAGGCACTCAAGTGCATGTTGGTAAACTGTACACTGAAAGAAAGGCAAACATAATGATCTAGGCTTGTCATAGATCGAGCCACTCAGGGATATTTATGGTTGGCCACGACTGAGGCTCTTAGTGGTTCCTGTACGCTGCATGTATGCTGTGAAAATGTCCCGAATGGTTACCGGATGAATTTGACCGTTAAACAGAGATTCTAGAACCAAAACGCCCCCTGTTTAAATATTAAGTCTGGGCACTGGATGGACCATGTCTTTCAACCAAACTGAGTGCTGTGGTACCATAACTTCCTTTGTTTAAATATTAACACCCTTGGGGTCTCCAGGGTAGACACAGTGCGTGTGAGTGTGTCTCTTCTACAGCCTCCCTATAGGTTCTATAGCTTTTAGAGTAACATTTCAAGTCAAGCCGAAGTAGCTGTTTAGATCGGCCTGGTGAGACAACAAAGCAAGAAGGGAAAACGATATCTACGTGCATACATGGAGTCCATATCGGCGCCTTCCTCACCCCTAGCTCTCCTCCCTCCCTCTTTTTCCCTCTCTCCCTCTCCCCTTCCTCCTTGATAAGATGAGAACTGTCAGAAAGCAGGCCAGAAAGATGCACGGCAATTGAAAAGGGTTTGCACTGCTTATTAGAATACGAGTTTAGGTCATGTGATCTCCCAAGACAAAGTCATTCGCATGAGTGAAGAACATGGCTCGCAACGCATTCCTATATACTGCAGAGACCAAGTCAAATTATATAAATTTATGTTTATTGTGTCCATTGAGTCTGGACCTAACTATATCAGTCTTGCAAGAGGCCTTTACTGTACGACCTCTTGACCTCAGCAAGAGACTAGCCTCTCTTGTGCAAAAACCTCAGGACCTTGGACAGGGAGACTGAGTAGGACAGAGCTGACTGACCATATTTCAAAGGCTTCTCTCTCTCTCCCTCTCTCCATCCTTCACTCTCTCTCCCTCACTCTCTCTTCCCCTCCTTCACTCTCTCTCCCTCACTCTCTCACTCTCCCTCTCTCTCCCTCACTCTCTCACTCTCCCTCTCTCTCCCTCACTCTCCCTCACTCTCCCTCACTCTCCCTCACTCTCTCCCTCTCCCTCACTCTCCTTCACTCTCTCTCCTTCACTCTCTCTCCTTCACTCTCTCTCCCTCACTCTCCCTCACTCACTCTCCCTCACTCTCTCTCCCTCTCTCTCTCCCTCTCTCCCTTCCTACCTCCCTCCTCAAAAACTTGAGGATCACCTCCAGACCTCCTTCCTCCCCCCGGCGCTTCTCTCTCCTTCCAGGCCTCCTTCTACCCCCCAGCTCTTCTGCTTCCCTCCCTCCAGCTCTCCTTCCTTCCCCCTTCCTCCTCCCCCAGACCTCCTTCCTCCCCCCAGTCCTCCTAGAGATCCTGGGGCAGCGCCACCATGCTGCAGTGGCAGAGCAGGTGCCTGTGCTTCATACAACTGTTGAACTGTTACCTATTCACCTGGAAGGCTGCCCAACACCAAATCATTACTGGCAAACAGACCAGAAAAACTACATACAATTCTCAACATGTGTGTTTTACAAATGTATTATTGTTACTTAAAATTGTACACTGAGTGAACCAGAACTTGTATCCATTGACTTTGCCCGAAAAAAACAAACATCGAATAGATGTTGTGTAACAGGCTGGAGTGTGCAATGGTATTCTGTAAGTTTAAAAATAAAACCAGAAAATCTAACTAGCTAAACTGTTCTGTAGACATCTAGGTGTCCTCTGAGAATGAGGATCAACTCTTGTCATGGCAGTCCTTGGTGCTTCTGTGAGCTGAGTACTCTCCCTCGCTTCCCTTTGAGGAGATTTTCTTATCAAACTCTGCCATACATCATCCCTGCCCACTGAACGTGTTTCTTTGGGTTTGGGAAGAGTGTCACTATGAATTAGCTAGGTTTGTAAGCGTGTGTGTGTGTGGTGGGGGGGGCGGGGGTGGGGGTGGGGGGGTTGCGGTGCACTGGCAGGGTGCTAAATAGGCAGTCGATAAGCTTTTGTCTCCTCTGGTCTAGTTTAAAATTTGCCCAGCAAAAAGGCTGAGCAGATCGCAAGCTTAAACAAACCAAACAAACAAACCCCATGAGAACACCAAACTGTGTTTTTGACGCTTTTCCACTCAACAGAATTTCCCCGTTGGCCGTTAACGAAGGGATGCCCTTGATGAAGCGTTGATGACACTTGATAAACTTGATAACTTGATACACTTTATAAATAAAGACTACGTACAAACAGTCTGAAATTACACCTCAAAGCCAAATGTAATACTATCTGGTATACAAATCTACTGTATGTATAGTCCAGCCAATTGTTTTGTTGTTGAATATATAGACGATTTGACTTGACTCAACTAAGAGCCACCATTTTCAAGCCTTGCTGTGTAGCACAAAATCAAGCTTTGACCTCCAACCTCAGGACCTTGGACAGGGAGACTTGAGACTGAGTAGGCCATAGCTGACTGACCATATTTCAAAGGCTTCTCCCTCGCTCCCTTTCCTTTTCCCTTTTCGTCACTCTCCTTCACTCTCTCTCCCTCCCTCTCTCCCTCTCTCTCTCACTCTCTTTCTCTCCCTCACTCTTTCTCCCTCACTTTCTCTCTCCTCCCTCCCTCCCTCCCTCCCTCCCTCCCACTCTCTCCCTCTCTTTCTCTCCCTCACTCTCTTTCTACCTCACTTTCTCTCTCTCTCTCCCTCTTTCTCCCTCACCTTCTCTCTCCCTTCCTCTTTCTCCCTTACTCTCTATCACCCTCCCTCTCGTAATCGCTCCACCGCTCTACTTTCTCTCACTCGCCTGTCTCACTCGTACCCACTTGGAACGGTGCAATTCAGAGTGTAATAACAGCCTGTGCTTTTCAAGCCCACCAATAGTACAAGCTGTCGGAATGTTCCAGTCTGTTTCTGTGTTCTCCTGCGAAGCCGCAGCCTCGCATCCTTTAAGACAGGAAGTGGGTTCCCTCCTCCAGTTGGCTCCAAGTGTGCAGTAGGATTGCTGAAGCGTACCGCCATGTTGCCGAGCGACGCCAGGTCATTCAGTCACTGGAAGCCCCTCAGGCCCCACACTGCTTCATGTTAGCCAATCATGTCACGGCAGCGTGTCACATGTCACATAGTACCAATTTTACTGTAGCGCACTGCTCTGTAACCCATATATGTGACATCAGCTGCTGCTACTACAAGCAGTACTATTACTACTACTAGTAATACTATTACCACAATTACTTATATTTCCCCTGTGACATGTGTAGGAATCCATAATCCTCTTGTCCTGTAACTGAGACATTACGTTTTCTTTGCTGAAATAAAATGCATCAGTATGGCCTAAATGGAGAAAAAAATTGAATTATTGGAAGTGTTTATGATGTATTTGTTGTGTAAATACGTGTTTAATTTGAACAGTAAATGAGAGAAATATCAATTTTTGTTTCAACGTTTCAATATTTCACAGAAATAGGACTGTGACACAGGTTTGCCCTATGAACTCAGAGAGCTGTTAATGTCTGGCATAGACAGAAACAAGGACACACTGACCCAATAAACAAACTCATATATCTTTAGGGCCCCCAAAATCCTAGCGCAGGCCCTGGACAGAAACATAATTTCACACTGTCAATGAAGACTGACCCCTTTTCAGAGCGGTCATAACCCAGTTCTAAAATGAAATTCTTACCCAAGTACAACCCAGTACACCACACTGGGATAACATGACATTTAGAAACATTGGGCTGTGTCTAAATATGTTTATCTCTCTCTCCTCTCTATACTCCAGATCTTGTGTTTATTAAGAGAATGAGGAAGAGGAAGAGCTGGAAACCTCGGAAGGGCCTCAGCATATTTCTGTGAAGTCTCAATGAGAGCATCGGAGGAAGAGCAGTAGCATTCAACCCAATGGCTAAGAAGGGGCGAAGCAAGGGCGACAAGCCCGAGGCCCTAATCTCTGCCTTGCAGGCAGCCAACGAAGATCTCAGGTCCAAACTAACTGACATTCAAATAGAACTACATCAGGAGAAATGCAAGGTAAGCACCGGGGAAGGGGGTCATCCGGAGGTCATCTCCGTAGGGCTCTTACATAACATAAGCGGCCGGCGTCCCTCCGAACTGGGAACGGTCAGTCCGCGTGTAGATGGGATCACGACACACATTTACATTTGTCCGGTCCTGTTAAGTACGCGTTAAGCTTTGCCAATATGTAATGAAGGGTTCCTGTTACCGTCAGACCTGTTGACCTGCCCTAGTTTTCCACACATGGCTGTAAAAAATACACAAAACAGTACAACTGTATGAAATAACCGCAGGTTTGGATACAGAACCAAGTAAAAAGGTCACCTGTGACTGAGTTCAGTGAAAACATGAACTCCGACGCAGGTGGGTTGTAGCCTTTAGCGTGTGTGTGTGTCTGTCCAGGTGAGCCGGCTAGAGCGGGAGAAGGTCCAGGAGGCCAAGCGGATCCGGGAACAGGAACAGCACCGTCACACGGCCACCCTGACGGAGCAGAGGGCCAAATGGCACGAGGAGAAGCAGAAGGACCTGCAGGCTCTGAGGGAGAACCTGCAGAGGCAACACGAGCAGGAGCTGGCCCGCACCGCCAAGATCAGGGACGCCGAGAACCAGCGTCTGAAAGCGGCCATCAGCGCCATAAGGGACGGGAGTGGGGAGAAGGTATGACGGAGGGTTCGTGTAGACAGGGTTCGGGGAGGCGAGGGATCGAAGGGTGTTTGACAACCACTTGGTAGGACCGATCTTAAGGAAAGTCTCTCAGAACACAAGTCTAGCTCCCACCAAACGCCATCCTAACGTCTCCTCTCCCTCCCGCTCTGCTCCGGGACCAAAGGTGCGCACCGCCCTGACCCTGGAGGCCAAGGAGGACGCGCGGCGCTTCTTCGACCAGGAGCGGGTCAAGCTGCTGCAGGAGATCGCCGAGCTCAAGTCCACCAAGAAGCAGACAGACGAGGCCCTGAGCACCATGATCCAAGCCGACAAGATGAAGGCCGGGGACCTGCGCTCCGAGCACCAGCTGCACCAGGAGCAGATCTCCAAGATCAAGTGGGACTCGGAGAGGGACATACGCAGACTAGTACGTCTCCATCGCTCAGCACCGGCCGGTGGCTCACTATGGGGTGCTAGTACGCATGTCTGTATTTGCGGGTGTGAATGTGAGTAGCATGCCAACACTACCCATGCTCTATTGACAATAACTGGTAGGAATATACTTTGGTTACCTCATCGTGGTACATCCCCCCTACTGTCTAAACCAGGGGTGGGCAATTCCGGTCCAGGGGGGCCGCTGTCCTGAATGTTTTAGATGTTTCCCTGCTCTAGCACACCTGATTCTAATGAATGGGTCAATAAGAGGCTTCCACAGAGCTTGATAACAATCCGTTCATTTGAATCAGGTGTGCTGGAGCAGAGAAACAGAGAAACCTTCAGGAAAGCTGCCTCCGAAGACCGGAATCAACCACCCCTTGTCTAAACCTACGCCTGAGCATGGAGATGTGTTCGGTTTATATTTAGACTAAACCGTGGAACCGTGGGAGAAATTCACTGACAGAAATCCCTATTCATGTTTTACCATGGAAACCAGTATGTATGTGTGAGGGACAAAGAGATATGAACCGAGATGAACCTCTTTCATAGAACTGGGCATACATGTGTCGAATGCTAAAGATACTTCATGTCATGGTGCCATGCTCTCTTAAAAAACAGGCCATTAGAATGAGTCACATGCATGTCTCCAAGACATGGTTGTGATAGCCTGTAGTCAGTCAGTAATCTGAGAAATTACACAGTTGAGTCCCCCTTCATGCACTGGCTTTTGGCACGTGTGACCATCAATGAGCGAGTTGTGGAGCTTTAAAAGCTACCTGTCAGACCGGCTAGCACGCATTACCTTTCTCCCCGGTAATATTTCCATTCGCCGCTTCTCCACTCCACAGGTGGATGAGATCAAGTCGAAAGAACGCACCATCTTTTCCTTGGAGAAGGAGCTGGAGTCGGCCACGTGCGTCATGCAGAGGCTGCAGCTACAGAAAGACGCCCTGGATGAGCAGCTCTTCCTGGTGAAGGAGGCCGAGTGTGGCCTAGGAAGTCCCAAGAGAGAGATCCCTGGGCGGGCAGGCGATGGGGCCGAGCACTGTGGCAGCCCGGTAAGGATGTGGTAGAGAGAGAGAGGACCATGGACACGAAGAGAGAGGGGTGAAGCTATTGAGAATGGGAGGAGAAATGGAGGGATGGAGAAATGCATTCTAAAGAGGAAGGGGGGGGGGGGTGGGTGAAGAATAGAGTGACCCTGTACACGTTTTTTAACTTTCTTGTTCTTAGATAAAAACCTCCAAAATGTAACCCCTATCCATACGGAATCACATGTCATCCTAAGGGGTGTATTCTTGATTTCGTGTGAGGGTGGATAAGCTAATGCTTCACGTATAAGAAGGTTAAATAGTAACAGTGCCCTATGACTAGCTGGCCGCAGTCCAGGGTGTATCCTGTCTAAGGCCTGAAGTAACTGGGATAGGTTCCAATCACCCGTGACCCTTAACGGAAATAAATGACACTGCTAATAAGCGGTAGATAATTCATGATTAGTTACACAGTGGAAATGTATTTACTTTTACATTTTGATTGGAGACGAGAAATATTGTCTCAAGATGCCTATGGGTGTTTTTCAAAGAAAAAAAGAGGTCAAATTAGGTATTTTATCAGACACTAGGTACAAAAAGGGTCATTTTCATTTGAAATGTCCATAAATGTGCATTAACCTTGTGAGAAAAAGTCACGATGCAGGAAACAAATATTTAGATACTTATTTAGCAGACACTTTACAAACATCAATGTCAAGTCACAAAAGTACTCAACACTTTTAAACCACTGGCCGACAGAATCAAACAAATTTCATTCTACATGCAAATGACTTAAATGAAATGAAAGTTACATATTGAAATCTACAGTAATCATTTTATTGTAATTATAATTTTTATAACTTAATAATAAGTTTACGGAGAAGCTCTTTATCGAGTAACAATCTTCTCCTTAAAAATTAAGGGTGACCTTGATCTGGAGGCAGGATGAAGCCAAACTATTTCTTAGTTGATCATAGTTAGGACTTGTGACAGACATACATTGACTGAAATTGACGTTAGAATCCTGTATGAAAGGCTGGGTCTGAGATCATCATATCTTGAGGCACGTTAACTAGTGTTGATAGATCACAAAGAATTTAAATAGGTGAAAAAATAAGGCTTACCTGAAGTTCTATCTGACCAGCACTAAGACAGGCAACTCTGTTGATGCTGGGAGCTGTTCTGTTACTAAACTTAACTATTCACAAGGTTTAAGTAGTGGGATGCTCCGAAAAAATAACTATACAACTTTTGGGTTGTAGTTCATTCCTTCCACTTGACATGCTACCGACAGTGCAGTAATCAACTTAATTAACAGCAGAAATGATTAAATACATGATTACATTATTAAATTTAATACTGATGTATTAGTATTATAATGATTACTTTTTGGAGGGTTTGACACAATATGTGAGGTAAGGTGACATTCTGCTCAGTTTCATAATGCAGTTTAACTTGCAACTTAGCGAACGTGCTCTTTTCAGGACATGCGGAGGAACCAGAGGCGGGTGGCTGACCTGAACTCCACCATCCGCAGACTGGAGGACCGCAACTCTCTGCTGGTGGACGAGAGGAACGAGCTGGTAGGATCTGCTCTCTGAGCTTCTGTCTTCGGACACGCCCCTCCACCCAGGTCCACTCGCTCTGGACTGCTCTGCACTAAGGAGGTTAACTCTTTCTTGTTAGAATACCTAATTTAAAGTATTTTATTAAAACGAAGCGTCTCCCTAGTATTTGGTCAAAGAATGGATTAGATTAGATTAGATGAACCTTTATTTGTCCTCCAGGAGGTGGAAATTGCAGTTCACAACAGCAGCAGGTAAAGTACAGCACACAGAGTTGCAGGGTAATATACATAATGATAATAACATAACAATAGCAATAACAATGGCAATAGCAATAGGCGGGCACGATAAGGTCAGATATAAAAAAATAAGAAAATAAGTAATTAAGTAGTCTGGTTAAGTAGTCCAGTGTACAAAATAAGTAAGTTAAGTCGACATGCAGGCAGATTAATAGTATAATAGCTTTTGAATAATCAGTCTTTTCTTTAAGTTGTTTAGTTCTTTGGAAGCAGTGCAGATCAGATAATGTGAGGTATTTCTATACAAGGATTTATTTCAAGCAAATATAATTAGGATGAACAAATACTAAAGTTAATAGTTGGATAACGGCACAGTGATTCTGTACCGAATATGAGACAGGAACAGACAGAGACACGTGGGGAGACAAAAGGAGGTAGAATAAGCCTGGGCTGGACAATATGGTAGATGCTAGGGTGACTAATGCTAGCAGAAATGAGTTAGCATTAGAATCAGAATCAAAATCAGAATCAGAATGCACTAATGTGTACGTACCCCCCCCCTCCTTACTGTATATATCCATTCTCCTCCATATTCTATACCCCTATTTTATATTTTATACTCGTACATGCTACAGTTAGTTATATGCTACAGTTAGTTATATGCCCCCCTGTACAGCTAGTGCCCACTTTTTCTATTTTAGAATTTCTAGAATCTTATTTAACTCTGTATATGTTCCATGTTTGCTCTATCCTGCCACAGTCAATTATGTGTTTGTTGTAACTTTCATGACGAATAAAACTACCGTATTTTTTGCACTATAGGGCGCACTGGATGATAAGGCGCAGTGTCAATGAATGGTCTATTTTCGATCTTTTTTCATATATAAAGCGCACCGGACTCTAAGGCGCATTAAGCGGGAAAAAAAAACTGTCAGATAAATCAGTCGAATAATATTATGGTGAAGCACAGTATGTATTACTCCGCGACGGTCCTGGCTACGGTAGCCGTAATGCTGCAAGTGGTGCGGCTTTGTAGTTTACCAAAGTCGTACAAAAACATTTTGATTTAGCACCGTGAGCGCCTTGTACCACACAAAAATCGCTTAGAGGTCAGTAAATAAAATAATTAATCCATATATAAGGCGCTTCGGATTATAAGGCGCAGTGTCGTTTTTTGAGAAAAATAAAGGATTTTAAATGCGCCCTGTAGTCCGAAAAATACGGTAATTCTGATTCTGATTACATTAAACGCAACATTTAAAGATAAATTATAAATTGTCACACAATTTTGTGAGATGTTCATAAATCCATAAAATGTACGCCTGGACCAGGCCTTAGAGGGCATTGTTTTGTAAATCAGTTATCTTGATTTCGTTAGTCTCTCACGGATGTGGGGGATGGTGGTGTGTGGAGTTGACCCTGCTACAAGAGCATCCTATGAGATCAGGAGTGAGGTTTACTCATACAGCAACTACTAGCTGGCCTACACACACACACGCACACCAGTTTTATTGGCTTTTGTGTGGTACATAACCCGAGTAGCCTTAGCAACAGTAGGTCGGTGTACACCCTCATTTGTCCAGGAGTGTTTCATTGTAGAAAAGGTTTCATAAATGGTCATCTGTTTTCCAAATTAAGACCCCCCACATCCGCAAGTCATTCGATCAGCAAGAAGGGTCTGGGAATGCAGATATTTATGCTACGCTGTGCTGCGTAAACCTTAGCAGCAATCCCTTATATACTAGTACTTGTACACAATGTTTAGTACAGTGAGGTAAATGGAACTGAAATGTACTCAACCACAAAATGATCTCCCCCCACCCTCTCTCCCTGTGCCCCTCTACCCCCACCCTCTCTCCCTGTGCCCCTCTCCTCCCACCCTCTTTCCCTGTGCCCCTCCTCTCCAACCCTCTCTTCCTGTGCCCCTCTCCTCCCACCCTCTTTCCCTGTGCCCCTCCTCTCCAACCCTCTCTCCCTGTGCCCCTCTCCTCCCACCCTCTTTCCCTGTGCCCCTCCTCTCCAACCCTCTCTTCCTGTGCCCCTCTCCTCCCACCCCCTCTCCCTGTGCCCCTCCTCTCCAACCCTCTCTCCCTGTGCCCTCTCCTCCCACCCTCTTTCCCTGTGCCCCTCCTCTCCAACCCTCTCTCCCTGTGCCCCTCTCCTCCCACCCTCTTTCCCTGTGCCCCTCCTCTCCAACCCTCTCTTCCTGTGCCCCTCTCCTCCCACCCTCTCTCCCTGTGCCCCTCCTCTCCAACCCTCTCTCCCTGTGCCCCTCTCCTCCCACCCTCTTTCCCTGTGCCCCTCCTCTCCAACCCTCTCTCCCTGTGCCCCTCTCCTCCCACCCTCTCTTCCTGTGCCCCTCTCCTCCCACCCTCTCTCCCTGTGCCCCTCTCCTCCCACCCTCTCTCCCTGTGCCCCTCTCCTCCCACCCTCTCTCCCTGTGCCCCTCTCCTCCCACCCTCTCTCCCTGTGCCCCTCTCCTCCCACCCTCTCTCCCTGTGCCCCTCTCCTCCCACCCTCTCTCCCTGTGCCCCTCTCCTCCCACCCTCTCTCCCTGTGCCCCTCTCCTCCCACCCTCTCTCCCTGTGCCCCTCTGCCCTTAGCTGAAGCGTATACGCGAGTCAGAGAAACAGTGCAAACCCCTGCTGGACAAGAACAGACTTCTGAGCAAGAGGAACGATGATCTCACCCAGACCGTCCAACGACTGGAAGACAAGCTCAAGGTCTTGGCCAAGGAGAACCTGGAGATGGTGAGGAGAACCACAGCCTTCTCCAACAGTAGTCTTCAACCCTGGCTCTCAGGGCCCACTGTCCTGTACGATTTAGATTATTTCCTGCTCCAACACACCTGATTAAAATGAAAGGGGCCGTTATCAAGCTCAGCTGAAGCCTGATAATGCCCATTCATTTGAATCAGGTGTGTTGACGCAGAGAAACATCTAGATGGTTCTGTGAACCAGAGTTGAAGCCCGCTCATCTACAATCACCCAGACAAGCGGAGGGAGTGATAGCGACAGTTGTTTGGAAGCATCTCAGTATGTCATGTTATCCCTATTTCGAGTTACCATCAAGGAGCGGTACAAAACATGTCTACCATGTTCTTTATCAGAAACATGAGGACCTATAGATCAGTGGTTCTCAACCCTGGTCCTCAGGGCCCACTGTCCTGCATGTTTTAGATGTTTCCCCCTTCCCACACACCTGATTCAAATAAGGGTCATTATCAGGCTTCTGCTGAGCTTTATAAGGACCTAATCATTTGAATCAGGTGTGTTGGAAGGGGGAAACATCTAAAACATGCAGGACAGTGGGTCCTGAGGACCAGAGTTGAGAACCACTGCTATAGATAACCTTAAACCATGCAGTCTGGTGGCATATTATCTAACACATTTATCATGGAATCATCATCTACAATGTGCCCTAAGCAACAGCAGTTTCCCCCCCCCTCCTGAAGTCACTTACTCTAATGGCGTTCTTGTGTGTTTGTCTGCGTGCGTAGAAGGAGAAAATCGGCTCTCATCCTCCACTAAAGAAACTCAAGTCCCTGAACGACCTGGACCAGGCTCACGACGAGCAGGAAATCGAGTTCCTCAAGATGCAAGTTCTAGAACAGCAGAATATGATCGATGAACTGACCAGAGTGAGTCGGCTCCTCGTGTTTACCTCACCGCTCGTCTTTCCCTCGACCATATTTCATTGCCCGTGTTTAGGCTGTGTTCGCATTTGCACCCAAAAAACATGCAGGAGAAAAATAAGCATATCAAATATATGTATATTATTATTTATTATTATGTATTATGTATTATGTATTACATACATACAGTACAAGTCAAAGGTTTGGACACACCCCCCCAGATTGTTCCAGAACTGACCGTATCACCCACGCTTCCGTGGCCATTATTCGATTACATCAGTGCTTGATTGGAGCACATAGACCTGTGTCTGGAGTCTGGTGCCTGGCCTGGGGGAGAGAACTGCATCCGATTAGCATTTTGGCAGCTCTTGTGCTGGCTGTGCTGAAGGCTGGTAGGCCTGTTATCATGGGGAGTTATGTGGCTTGAGTGATGAGGGTGTTGGGCTAGTAAGGTTAAGTAAGTCCCTGGTTCGAACCCTGCCTGTTCCCGACAGGAAGTTGTGTCCTTGGGCAAGGCACTTCACCCTACTTGCTTCCGGGGGGGAATGTCCCTGTACTTGCTGTAAGTCGTTCTGGCTAAGAGCGTCTGTTAAATGACTAAATTACATTTCTAATTTTCACTGATTAGCTCTCTGACAGCTATGTTTTTTCTCATGATTCACGTTTGGATTAATAGTTACTTTGTTCTATAAGTGTGCTGATTGTTGATTGGATGATGGGTTTCAGGACAGGGAAAAACTCCTACGGAAGAAGAGACATAAACGAAGCTCTCGACCAATCAAGGTAGGTATTTTAGTCACATGTCTTTTCCCGACCAATAAACACCCCCCGTTCTGTCAGTCATGTGTCTTTCACTGAGATTTACATCTCATGGTTGTGGTTGGCGGGGTGGTTCCACAGAGACACATTGTCGTGGACACATTCTATGGATACGATGAGGAGTCCATGGACTCCGAGTCTTCCTCCGTGGCCTCTTTCCGCATGGACCGCACCCCGGCCACGCCCGACGAAGACCTGGACGTTGTGAGTGCCCGCGCTCTGCTGTCTGGGGAGGGTCCATCTCTCTGGTGCCCCCTCTGGTTCCCAGCGGTGTCAAACTCGTGCCATCGAGGGCGCGGGTTCTCACTTCAACCGAGCACAACTCCAGCCGATTTCAGGCGCACACATTTATTCAATGCATTGGCCGGGATTCGAACCCCCACTGGGAATGAAACCCAGGCTTTCTGCACATGGTAGGCAAGAATCCTACCACTGAACCACCAGTGCTGCCTAAGTAGAGAAACTTGTTAGTGAAATCAGCTGGTGTTGTGCTCGGTTGACACCAAAACCTGCGCCCTCTCGGCCCTCAATGGCACGACTTTCACGCCAATGCAATAGATGGATTGTTCCGTTTCACCCAGATGCAATTCATTTTTATTAATTATCTATAGCTTATTAGCGGTGCCGCTTATTCCCGTTAGGGGTCACGGGTGACTGGAGCCTATCCCAGTTACTTTCGGGCCTTAGGCGGGGTGCCCAGCTGCCAATACCTATTAACCTCCCATGACCAAGCCTCTTGTGTGTCCTGTGATCCAGGGGCTGGCCAACGAGGAGTCGGAGTTGCGTTTCCGCCAGTTGACCAGGGAGTACCAGGCATTGCAGAGGGCGTACGCCCTGCTTCAGGAACAGAAGGGAGGCGTGCTGGATGCCGAGATGGAGGCGAAGGTAACCTCACTGGGAGAGCGCGCTGCGCTAACCGGATCCCTCGCAGGGAAACGGCCGTTGGTGTTGGCTTCTGAGCTGCTCCAGCTAACAGTGGAGATGTGCTGGTGTGTTGCAGGCTCAGGAACAGCTCCACGCTGACGTTCTCAGGTACAAGGCCAAGATAGAGGACCTGGAGAAGGAGCTCGCCATCAGGGGACAGGTATGGTTCTGCTGTCCAGCGGACGCGGTGCTCTCCCCAACACTAACCCAACGCTCTCTCAGTTCCCAATTGAGTCTGACAAATGAGACATTCCTCCTGAGGCAAGTAGAGTAAAGTGTCTTGCCCAATGACACAACATCATGTTGGCACAGCCGGTGTTCAAACCAAGGAACTTCTGATCCCTTACTGCGCCACATGACTCCTGTATGTTCAACCGACATTTGTTTGGACACTGACCCAACGCGTTTTCATAACGGACCCAACGCTGTCCCAATGTGCGTGTCTAGTCAGATCCCGATGTCAGTTGGACTGAAGCAGACTGTGAAAAATTATTTGAATTCCAAAGTCTGGCTAGAGTCACTTTAAACAGGGATTAAGCTTGACGAGATGAAACGGCCACGGTCACAGCCGAGTATTTATTGATCCTGTTGCCACGCAACAGCAATTATAAATCAGGGTCATCGTCACAACGCCAATGAGCATGGCCTTTTACAGTAGGACCGTCTGTGACAAACAGTCCCTGCGGTAGACGATGAAGTTTCCAAATATCAGTTACGCGAATGTGCAACATTTTGTTCTCTATTCTGACACACACACACACAAACACACACTCACACTCGTGTCTGTCCATGTGTTCTCTCACAGGATTCCAAGTGGGTGGAGGAGAAGCAGCTATTTATCCGCAGGAACCAGGAGATTTTGGATAAGGTCCGCTTTCTGTCGACGCACAAAGAATTACATTAACATTTACATTTATTCATTTAGCAGACGCTTTTATCCAAAGCGAGTTACAAGAGAGAGCTTTTACAAAGCGCCTCAGTCATTGAGCATTAGAGAATTAGAACTCATGACTGTTGCGTTACGCCGTGGAGGGGTGGGGGAAAGTGAAACGCTGTGCTATATTTGTGATTCCCCTCTGTGTTTGGGCAGGTGGAGAAACTGGATGCAGAGCGTAATCGCGTTCATCAGGAACTCCAAGACTCCAAGGATCAGAATGAGCTGCTGGAGTTCAGGATCCTGGAGTTGGAGGTGATCTGTCAGGACAGTAAAGTAGAGTAAAGTATAGCAGGCCTTTATTTAGATGTTTTTACTCAAAGCGACTCCCAAGAGAGAGCTTTACAAAAGAGCATCGGTCACTGATCGTATCAACGAGCTGGTCCCCAAACATTGCGGGTAGCCAGAACATGAAGCATACATCATGGGAAACAAAACAAATTCCAAAGGGAAGAGCCACAAGAGCATTCGGTTAATTGAGTTATTTAAATAGCATGCATCTCAAACGTGCAACGGTGTACCTGTAGGAAAGCAAGTAATAATAATATACCTCACAGCGAGTACAAGACTTTCAAATCGGTTAGAACTGGGCAAAAAACAAGCTAAAAACAAACCTTGTGCAACAAGGCCCTCAATAAGAGTCATCATGATCCTGGGGGAAACTAACATCGGGTCCAGCAAATCATTCCTAAGTACCGTTGTACTCCTGGAACAAGTTTATATCCTCAATAAGGCACAGACGGCAGTTACTGTCATCTGAATACACTTTTCGGTACATACTTTATATTTATTCATGTGGGTTATTGTAGTGAAATCGATCAGTTCTGGCTGAAGATTTAGCGTGAGATGTATTTCAGACATTTTCAACAAAGCTGAATATAGTAATTCAAACTTAATATAAAAAACATGTGGGACTACAGAGTAGAGATCCTTTCAACAATAGCACGCAAGCACACACGGACATACACACACACACACACACACTGCCATCCTGCACACCCATGCACAAACAACAACACAGACAACGCAAGCATTGTCTTCTTGGACACCCTAGCATAAAAAACACGCATGCATTGTATTCAGTGTCTTCCATTCAATATGTAGGCCATAGGCATGCAACACATGGGTGAAATTTACATTCAGTCATTTAGCAGACGCTCTTATCCAGAGCAACTAACAGCAAGTACAGGGACATTCCCCCCTGAAGCAAGTAGGTTGAAGTGCCTTGCCCAAGGACACAGCGTCCTGTTGGCACAGCCAGGGTTCGAGCCAGGGACTTTCTGATTACTAGCCCAACACCCTCATCATTCAAGCCACATGACTCCCCATGATAACAGGCCTACCAGCCTTCAGCACAGCCAGCACGAGAGCTGCCAAAATGCTAATCGGTTGCAGTTGTCTCCCCCAGGCCAGGCACCAGACTCCAGACACAGGTCTTTGTGCTGCTTTCTGCTGCAGTGCAGATACTGCAGAGTCCACATGGCATGGTGCTGCTGCCTAGTGGTTAGAGACGAGCACAGCAAGGATCCTGACCATCCACGGCTGGCTGCCAGGCAGCAGAGCGAATAAAGGCTTCCGAGACGCTGTCTGATGTGTCGTTCACGGTTTCCCTTGCCGTGTTGGCGGTTGTTGGGCTGTTGTTGGGCTCGTCTCGGAGCCACGGGTGATGTGTTCTACGGCAGTGGTCCCCAACCCTGGTCCCCAGGCCCCACTGTCCTGCATGTTTTAGATGTGTCCTCCTTCCCACACACCTTTTAGATTAGATTCAACTATAATGTCATTACACAGGTACAAGTACAGGGTAGCGAAATACAGTTAGCATCCAACCAGAAGTGCATGCTTTTAGGCCCCCTTCTCACACACCTGATTCAAATAAAGGGTCATTAACAGGCTTCTGCTGAGCCTCATAATAACCCATTCATTTGAATCAGGTGTGTTAGAACAGGAAGGCATCTAAAACATACAGGACAGTGGGCCCTGAAGACTAGGGTTGCCGACCAATGCTCTAAAGCAAAACTGTGGCATTGTGGGATTGTGGGAAACGGGGGAAGGAGAGAGAAGGTTCTGACATGTCCGTGTGTGTGTGTGTGCGTCCCTCCAGGAGCGAGAGCGGCGCTCCCCGCCATTTAACCACCTGAGGATGCACCCGTTCTCCGAGGGCGTGAGCGCCCTGCAGATCTACTGCATGAAGGAAGGGGTCAAGGTGCGCCACGATCACATGACCCCCACATGACCAACACATGACCAACTGCTGCAATATTTATGCCTCTTATACCTACACCTTCCATAGCTACATTACGTACTATAAATACTATTCATATTGTGTGTATGTGGTTCATCTGCTCCTAGGATGTGTGTATACCTGACCTGATCAAACTCCTTGATATTCTGGGCGACAACGGGGTGAGCTTGTTCCCTGTCACCGCACCAATGAAAACCATCCACCATATCATTACAAATAACGCAAATATAAAAAGTATAAAAACATAAAATGGGCTCTTAAAGAAATAAACATTACAATCTTTAACATTTACACTTCTTCATTTTAGGGATTAATCTTTATAGATTTCAGTACTATGTATAGTAGTAAATGTATCATTCTTGTTTCTCACATACGTGGCATTTTACAGAAGCTGTCAGGCCTTTGCACGTTATCCATCTTCTGGCCAGGAAATCATTATTAAAATCTTGATGATATATTTAAAGTAATTTTTGTTGTTGTGGTTGTTCATGCAGAACCTTCGCAATGAGGAGCAAGTGGCCATCATCCAAGCCAGCACGGTGCTCTCTTTAGCAGAAAAGGTTGGTGTTCTCATGGGAGAAGTTGATAGCGTAAAGTTGTACACACTTAACGCTTCTCAGTTCTTTGGACATTTCCTCTTCCGTCTCAGTTAGAAGGCTGACAGTAAGATGGTGTCACAGCCTCGGCATGTTGTTCCCAAAGGTTTTTCTTCTTCCAGAAGTAAAGAAGTACAGAGTAAAGAATCATTCATCTACATTTAGTCATTCAGCAGACGCTTTTTCCCAGAGCGACTTACAGCAAGTACAGGGACATTCCCCCCTGAGGCAAGTAGGGTGAAGTGCCTTGCCCAAGGACACAACGTCATGTCGGCACAGCCAGGGTTCGAACCAGGGAACTTCTGATTACTAGCCTAACACCCTCACCACTCAAACCATATGACTCCCCATGATAATAGGCCTACCAGCCTCCAGCACAGCCAGGGATTCGAACTCGCAAATCTACTGATGATTATTCCCTCACCGCTCAGCCACCTGACTCCCACACTTGATCCGAATATTGATGCAGCATGAGTCATACATGTTGCTAGCGGTCCTACGTGGGTACTGCTGTCATCTGACTTTCGCGGTGGTGTTTGTCTCCCTCTAGTGGATACAGCAGATTGAGGGCACCGAGGCAGCGTTGCACCAGAAAATGATGGACTTGGAGATGGAAATGGTAAGAGCTTCTTTCTATCCACACCGCAAATCAACATCTATTTGTTGGGAAGACAAGGAAAAAGACAAGGAAAAACCTCCCAAACTCGCTAGGGGAGAAAACATGGAAGAAACCTTGGGAGGAGCAATAGATACTTCATAGGAACAACGTGACAGAGCCCTTGACACCCTGTGTGTGTGTGTGTGTATGTGTGTGTGTGTGTGTGCCTGGGTGTGTCGCTTCCCCACCAGGAAATGTTCTGTAAGCAGAAAGGTTATCTGGAGGAGGAGCTGGACTACAGGAAGCAGGCGTTGGATCAAGCCTACCTGGTGAGGAGTCCTAAAGGGGGTTGTTACGTTAGCATTTACATTTATTCATTTAGCAGGAGCTTTTATCCAAAGCGACTTCCAAGAGAGCTTTACAAAAGAGCATTGGTCACTGATCATAACAACGAGATAGTCCCCAAACATTGCAGATTATGAAACATACATTGTGTGAAGCCAAACAAGTGCCAAAGGGAAGAGCCACAAGAGCATTCAGTTAAACAAGTTACAATTACATGGCACGCATCTTAAATGTGAAATAGTGTACCTGTAAGAAAGCAAGTAATTATAACACTAAACGTCATTACCGCATCAGTATGCGTTTAATCTTAATACACCGTTAAGACATTCGAGACGAGGTTGTCCAATATATTGTGTCTTTATTCTTTTATAAAGGCATACACACACGAATTACCTGGTGGTTAATGACCCCAAAAACATCACAGGGGTCAGCATCCTGACCTCCCACCACAGACAGACCAGCACTCTGCTGTAAAATCCTCAAATCAGAGGAAAGAACTCTGTTTGTTGATGGAAATGTCTATTCTTATTTTTTGAGTAATTTGAGCAATTCATTTTATTTTATTTTTTGGTATATTTATTCGTCTTTTTTTGTATAATTATTCATATTTATTTGAGTAATTGTAGCTCTTTATTTTTTGAAAGACATTGAATACACTGACCGGAAGCATTTTTTATTTCATTGTACCTATGAAAATGACAAATAAAGATCTATCTACCTACCTACCCACCCACCCAATCTAACTAATCAAATAACTAGATTAGATTAGATTAGATTCAACTTTATTGTCATTACACAGGTACAAGTACAGGGTAACGAAATACAGTTAGCATCCAACCAGAAGTGCAAATGACAACAGTATATAATAATAAATATGGGTATACTCAGAATATACACAGTATGACCAGTATTATCAGAATATACATGAATACAGAATGTACAGCTGTATAGTACAAGATGCTACAGTATTAAACGGAAATTACAGGGTTGCATGTATCTACAGTTAGTGCAAATGATGCAATGAGCAGATGTGCAAAATGAACAGATGTGCAAAATGAACAAAATGAACAGGTAGTGCAGGTAACGCTCTATCTCACCCACCTATCCCTCACTTCCTGTTCCTCCCCACAGCAAATCCAGGAGCTGGAGGCCACCCTCTACAACGCCCTGCAGCAGGACAAGGTCATCAAGTACGGCGAGCCGCTGGACGAGCATCAGAAGGACGAGCTGCGCTCGTCCGTGGAGAAGCTGCGCAGACAGATGCTGAGGAAGAGCCGCGAGTACGACTGCCAGATCCTCCAGGAGCGGATGGAGCTGCTGCACCAGGCTCACCAGGTAACCCCTGACCCCAGGAGCCAGGCCTCCAGGCTGGACACCACCACCACCACCCCACCCCCCTCACCTGGCTCCTCCACACCTTAAATACTTTCGCTTTTTTTCTCACCACGCAAGTTACAAAAAACACAGAATGTACTGTGGCAGGATGGAGCAAACAAAGAACATGTATAGGACTTAAATAAAGGTTAAAAATAAAAAGTAGGCTATACATGGGTATAATATATATATATTTTTAATCAAAAATAGTTTATTTATAGGATTCCCTGTATCTTGTATATTAGCATTTTTTACGTTTTTAACCTACTTTGAGTGTGCCCAGCTGTGGTTGCAAACTGCAATTTCCCCTCTGCTGGACAGTTAAATTATTATTTTTATGTTAATGCACACACTCGCAGTTCCGGTTATGTCCAACAGAGGGCAGGAGTTTCCTTTGTTGTCCCCACGAGGCCTGGAGAGCAGATCTTCAGACTCCCACACAGATGGCAATCACGCCACTCTGCCTTCTCCACACAGGAAGCTGTCAGAATCAGGACCAGCCCTTCACTCCCAGCCTTGTCTAGTCTTACCTCATGCAGCTCAGAGAGTATTGTGAAATCCCAGGTCTACCAAACCAGTGGATAGTAGAATACTTTTCACATTTAGCTCTTATCCAGAGAGACTCACAGCAATTACAGGGACATCCCCCCCCCCCCCCCGAGGCAAGTAGGGTGACGTGCCTTGTCCAAGGACACAACATCGTGTTGCCACAGTCGGGGTTCGAACCAGGGACCCTCACCACTCAGCCACCTGACCACCTATATAACTTAACCTTGCCATTTTCGGAGAGACGCAGTACCTATCAGAGATGCTGCATGATGGCGGTGTCATGGTTTGCTGCAGACTACAGATTGGCAAGCCTCTCTCAGCCTAGGTTTACAAAACACGAAGATCAGCTCTTATGTATTTCAACCTGTGCTCACCAAAGAGCACCACCATACGCTAACTTCATTTGACTGAACTTCGCAGAGAATCCGAGACCTGGAGGACAAGACGGACATCCAGAGGAGACAGATAAAGGATCTGGAAGAGAAGGTAAAAATAAATATCAACCGCTCCTTCCTGCAGGGTGTCATTCCCCCCCCCTCCCCCCCACCCCCCCCCCCCCCCACCCCCACTCTTCTGACCTTTCTTGTGCTGACCCCGAAGACTCGAGCAATAATAGACGGCGTGTGGCTGATGCGTCCCTTAGCCTGTTGTCTCGGTGTGTGTCTCTCCGCCCCCACCGCCCCCCCCCCCCCCCCCCAGCACCCCCCACCCCCCTGTCATACATCAAGCTGGGCTCTCCTCCTCCCCCTGCCTCCCCCTCCTCCTCCCTGTCACTCCCCTTCACAGAAAGAGCAGATGAAGCCCAGGCGATGATGAGACACCGTCTCCCTTCGCTACTCCCCCCCCCCCCTCCCCCCCTCCCCCCCTCCCCCACTCCTCTGCTTCGAGGGACTTGCTCGTTCAGCACTTTTCACAGTTTGGTTTTGGAACGAGTACAAAATTTGACAAACATGGATGGTGTTTTATCATCGTTAGCCCCCCCCCCCCCCCCACACACACACACACACTCCCCCAGGCTAGAATGTTCCAGTGCTTTTGTCTGTTTCTGTCAGCTCTCTTTAACAGACACCTTTTTCTCCCTTCTCCCTCCCCCCCACCCCCCTCTCCAGTTTTTATTTCTGTTCTTGTTCTTTTCTCTTGCCTTCATCCTTTGGCCTTGATGTCTGTGGCATCTACTGCGACCGAGGTGAGTGTGTGCGTGTTCTCCTTTTTCTCCACTCTTGTTATTTCCTGTGTTGTTCCTCCCATCGCCCGGCGACCGTAACGACTCCGACGGCGCTCGCAGCGGTGAGGTCATCCCTGTCGTTTAGCCAGTAGGCCGTTCCAAGGGGTGGGATACGGAACTGTGCTAGGTTTTGGGAATCCTACAACACGGCGTAATCAAATGCCTTCCCCCTAATCCCTAACTCCCCTCCGGCCTGTATTCATCTGGGAATTTATTTTTCAATCACATCATCTTTCCTTGTGGTCTTATTCTCCAGAGATTTCCCTAGTTTAACTGTGTCACGAAGAAACTTTCTTTTGTCAGCTGACTTCAAGTCTTCTAGAGTCAACATTCACATTTATTCATTTAGCAGACGCCTTTATCCAAAGCAATTTACAAGCGAGAGCTTTACAAAAGAGCATCGATCACTGAGCATATACCCCAAACATAGCAGGCATATAGATTATGAAACATACATCGTGAGAACCAGTAAGTGCCAAGGGAAGAGCTATAAAAGCATTCAGCTGAACATTTTACAAGTTTAAGGTGAGTCTCTGACGGACAGTAGTCTAATAGTCTAGTCTAGTAGTCTAGTAGTCGCAAGTAATGAAGCAACAACACCAATAGCGAGTTTCTGAACAACAACAGCAACAACAGATGATATTTCTAAGTGCCATAATATTTCTAATATACATTATCTAAGTGCCACTAAATTCTCTGAATAGGTTTTGAGCCTTCTCTTGAAGGTGAGGAGACATTCTTTGTTTCTGATGGGGGTGGGGAGTCTAGTAGCTCCGTGGAAGGTGACCTGAATGTGAAACAACACGTCCCTGTTCTCCATTCTGCGACGTTCTCTCCCTCACGTTCTCTCTCCGTCTGTTTGCAGATCCCGCGGCAGCTCGGAGATTGTGTTCGTGACCGCACCAGGTTTTTTCTTTTCTGGCCGAGCGAGGCGTATCCGCGGCTCACGTTTGTAAACGTGAACGAAGGTAGACAATTCTTTGGGTTTGTTCGTTTCGCGACGGCGACGCAGGCGAACACGTCTGTTTTTGGGGTGGTTGGGGGGAGGGGGGGGTGGGGGGTCTTCTCTCCGAGGATGCGCTGTTCATGCTGCACTGGACTCACCGGCTTTCGGAGACCTGGACCTTCTCGTAGACCTTCTCGACAGGAACCCAGCGCTGATCCTGAACATACACACACTCACTCACACATTTGTATGCTCGTGGAGACTGGATACAGATGTAGGGGCAGGCACGCAAGGTTGCATTCACATACGTACGCAGATTGTCAAACCGCTCACGGACATCCAGGAAACCAAAGTCTGGGATATGTTATCCCTGCCATGCAGGGTAGTGTGATGCATCTCTTCACTACAGCCACTTACTGTAGACCTCACCAGACCAGACCGGACCAAACCGGACCGGACCGGATCAGACCAGACTGCATCCCTCTTCTGCTGTTTCTGTTTCCAGTCCTCTGTCTGTCTCTCCACCTGAGCTGGATGGATGCATGTGTGAAGAGCTGATTCAGGACCTGCGTGACGCTGACTGGACTGACTGGTCAGCAGCTCCTTCCTCTGGTCTCAGGTCAGCTGATACAGACTCTCCCCTCCTCAGACCTGGCCCTGGACAGTGGGCTGGACTACGGAGAGGCACATGGGACAATCAGAACGGCATGTCCCTGGAAGCAGGTCAGGTTGAGGCCCGAAATGGAAGGGATGGCGTGAGAGGAGGGAGGATGAGACAGACGGAGGAGGAGAGAGAAGATCCTCGATGTGTCCCCCCCCCCTTTCCCCCTGTGTGTCTTCTCAACAGTCAACCCCTCCTGCTGAAACCTACACTTTATTTTTCCAAAATCGACCCAAAATGAACTGTATTTGGTAGGGATTTCTTTATTTTCTAACAGTCCAAGCAAATCGTACCGTTGTAATGTACCAAAATGCCCACAGGCACAGGGAAAAATCCTAACTGATTGCTGTGTAATATATACAGTTGTTGATATGTACATGTGTCTTGATAATTTTACTGTAGCCTATTACCTTCTTTCTGTGAATATTTACGGCACATTTCCCTTTGCAGCTTGAACAGTAGAATTACTTGGCAGTTGAGATATGACCCCAAAGTATAAATTGCTCTGTTTATTGTGGTGACGGCTGCAAAAAGATGTCCTGAAATTGTACTGAACTTTAAAAAATTATCTGGTTGTTAATATTCTCCTACACTTCTTAACGTTTTTTCACTTTCCCTCTCTTTTCTGCTGTATAACGACCAGCAGGGCTTCCACTGAATGACATTTAACACTTTTTAAGTCATTCATCTTCTCCGGATTTGTACATACGCCCCTTCACCATATTTCAGGAGGCAGTGTGGAAGAAGTTTGTGTTCAAAATGTTTTATTCACTATCCCGCTGCTCAGAACGGGCATTCGTGTTAAATTTGTAAATGGAACCGCTTTCACTGAAAACAGTTGTTTTCCTTTAACTGAAGGAATGGCCTTGTAGTATTTAGTCAATTTAATACTACCTTGTTAGGAGCGGCAGTGATGTATGGTATCATGGAATCGTAACAGACACCTGCTAACAAACCCCAACCTAAACACACATACACACACAGTATGTCAATCAGCTGAAATTGGAGAAAGTGAAGTGGCTGCAAGAGTAAACCTACTCTGGTTCTCATCTTTCGGCCGGGGCGGTGAGCTGCAATATTAACCAGGTGCAGAGAGACCTCTTCCCAGCCGTGTTTACCTGAGCGGCCCCCTGTCCTCCACAGAACCAGTTCATTTACATTACGTCAATTAGCAGACGCTCTTATCCAGAGCGACTTGCAGCAAGTACAGGGACATTCCTCCCTGAGACAGGTAGGGTGAAGTGCCTTGCCCAAGGACGCAACATCATGTTGGCACGGCCGGGATTCGAACCCGCAACCTTCTGATCACTAGCCCGACTCCCTAACCGCTCAGCCATCTGACTCCCCATGTTCATGGTGTCTGGCTCCCCTCTCTCATCACTGGACAGGGGTCTGCTTCAGTCACCTTACCCAAGGGGGAAGGGAGGGGGGCGCTATTTTCGAGCAAACTCAGCTAAACTTGCGATTGCCTTAAATGCGCTTACAGTAAGCCCCCCCCACCCCCCCTCCTCCTCCCCCATCAGTTTGTATGTTCTTTTCTAAGGGATGTGTTCCTTTTGTCAGCTACTACGATCATGTCATGTGATGTACATTCTCTCTGTTCGCTGAAGACATTGTTTTGTATATCTTTGACCCCTCTGTCTTCCAACAAGACTTCATCTCCCCACCCACCCCCTACTTTCAAGTATATTGTCAAACGGACAAAAAAATGAATAACGATTAAAATAAAAGTTCATGGCCTTCGAATCCTGACCGTCCCTCTTTTGTTTTCTTGTGCACTTTTTGAAGTCCGGATCTCGCTCGTTTCACGATTGGTTTTCTCTGCGCGGCCGGAAGGTTGAATCCCCCCCCCCCCCCCCCCCCCCCCCCCCGAGCGGCTGGCCTTTGCTTCGCGCTAATGGAGTCCTCCGTCGATGTCGGAAAGGGAAGTAGCTTTTAGTCAGGGTTGGTAATGGTTATGACTGCACATGACATGCTCTGCATATAGTTCACTCAGCCGTGGTCTGACAACGTCTGACATCCACCAAACCTGCTGAGTCATTGTAATTCCTAGCAGTCCAAAACTTGGTCATTTAATGCTGAAATTACTCCAGACGTGTTTTGCAAACTCATTTCTGATGACTTTCCACTGGTTATCAAGGTTTGGGGAAAAGAATAATCGAGCAACAAATCACAGGGAAGCCCAGACGCACATTTGCACACACAGGTAGTTTCTTGTGGGAACCCTGCCTCCTAAACCTTAAATCCTCTCCTGTCATAACCTCCTCAAACGGTCTTAAAGTTCCCTGTTCACTCCCTGATTTTAAAAGCAGATGCTTGTGTTTCTGGATTGTGGTGCTTGGTGTGGGCAGCTCAGCCAGCTCTCCGCAGGGACCCCATCCAGGTTGGGCGTCTGTCCTCTCGCTTAGCCTCTCCGGCTTGGCTGGGCAGGACTAAGAAGGGAGGCTTTGAGAGCTCTGTGGAACACAGCGCTGCCAGAAAACCTCAGCCATGAGTGGAGCTACAGTTCTTTGTCCAGACAACTTTCAGCAGGCGGTATCAATGACCTGCAGCAGAGGTCAGTCTGTGCCGGAACATCGTTGGTCCGGGCTCCAAGAATAGAACCAAACAGAAAAATGATAACCTTCACACGTTCTGCCAGAACCTTTCTCCTGATACAGTCCTTGTTTATTCATGGGAATAGCAGACTACTGTATATTCGCACACTCAATATAAAACAGGTATGGGCAATCTTGGTCTTTGAAAGCCACAGTCCTGAAGGTTTTAGATGTTTCCCTGGTCCAGCACACCTGATTCAAATGATGGCCACTATTAGGCTTCCACAGAGCTTGATAATGACCCATTTATTTGAATCAAGAAACATCTAGAACCTTCTTGACTGTGGTTCCTGAGGACCAGGATTTCCCACCTCTAATGGAAAAGGACGCTCTGCTGCTCTGGTCCATTAGAACCTGCCGTTGCGTTCTCCTAAACACGATACATGATGTCAGACGAAGTGCACGAGTCACTTCCTGTTGGGATTAATATGTCTTCACAGATGTCTATGTGCACCTTATGGTCTATCAGACCGGTAATTGATTTCGATAATCCGTCTCGGCGGGAGCCACACAAAGGACTTCCAGTGGGACCAGGCCAGTTCATTCTGGACTCTCATGTCATTAAAGCCCTCTCTAACTGAATTCCCCCTGCCCTAACCCCCTCGCCCCCTCCCCCCCCCCCCCCCCCCCCCCCCCCCCCCAGGATGCAGCTGTCCTGCTCTACAGCTCCTCGCGAACAGCCTCAGCCTTTTACCCATTGTTCTACCGCCCAGCCTGTGACGATATGTCAGCACGCGGGTCAATCATCCCGACCGCCCTCACCCCGGCCAATCGACCGAGCCGAGGGCGGGGCCTGAGTTCGGAACGTGTGGGGAATCGGACGGAAAGGCCTTCCTTCATAAACTGGATGGGATCTGTTCCGTCGCCAATATCATTAAACCATTCCCATTCCAATTTTTTGGAAGTAGGGCTATGTGGATGTGGTGCATTTCAGATCCATATGACAGACTTACCCACCAAATTATTCATGTCCTTTGTTTGGCTCGAGGGGATTGGGTGGGACCTGAGTCTTATCTGATCACGCCTGACCGAGTAGCGGTCCACTTAGGTAAGCTGTAACCTGAGACCTCGAGTCTTCATCCCCAAGCCCCCACTTCTATCCATTTTAAATCGTCCGATGGTCGACGATCTCCATGTGTTCTCCGGGCTTGGCCAGAGCTGCTTCCTGTTGTGGGTTAAAAGCCTCATTAAACGTGAAGGTTTCTGTGCGGTTGCTGTGGCCTTGAAACGCCAACCCTGTTCTGGATGCAGTGCGTTCGCAGGTTTGTTTAAAACCAGCTGCTCAACCGGCTGTGTATTTCTGTGAACGCATCCGAAACGCACAAAAGAGAAGTTTCCACCAAAAAACATTAGTTAACACTGGGTTTTTCAAGACCGTGTTAATACATAGCCTATTCCACAGTTCAGGGAAATTCACTGGAAAACACAGACACATGCTGGCCAATTACTTCAGCTAATTAAGTTCATTAAGGTTCATCTGAGTAAGTTAGAGAGGGATGTTGTTTCTGCTGGATGTTCCTGCAGCAGTTCTCTCACAACATACTCTATCTTGTAGAATATTATGTTTACATTCAGCAGACGTTCTTATCCAGAGCAATTTACAGCAAGTAGGGTGAAGTGCCTTGCCCAAGGACACAACGTCATGTTGACACAGCCGGGATTCGAACCAGGTACCTTCTTATATTTATATACCGTATTTTTTGCACTATAGGGCGCACTGGATTATAAACCGCAGTGTCAATGAATGGTCTATTTTCGATCTTTTTTCATATATAAAGCGCACCGGACTATAAGGCGCATTAAGCGGGAAATAAGATAAATCAGTCGAATAATATTATGGTGAAGCACAGTATGTATTACTCCGCGACGCTCCTGGCTACGGTAGCCCTAATGCTGCAAGCGGTGCGGCTTTGTAGTTTACCAAAGTCGTACAAAAACATTTTGATTTAGCACCGTGAGCGCCTTGTACCACACAAAAATCGCTTAGAGGTCAGTAAATAAAAGAATTAATCCATATATAAAGTGCTTCGGATTATAAAGCGCAGTGTCGTTTTTTGAGAAAAATAAAGGCTTTTAAGTGCGCCCTATAGTCCGAAAATTACGGTATACTTATATTACTAGTCCGACTCTAACCACTCAGCCACATTACTCCCTAAGCAATATTAGAACAATATTATATAGATATGTAGAACAATAACAATATTAGAAGTCAGCTAACTCTTTTTGTAGATCTGGTGATAGCAGCTTTGGCTAACATTATTAATGATAAAGCTTAGAAAGGTTCTTTAAACTAGCTTTTTGGAAGCACGGTGACAGGGGGGGCCCTTTCCCTCACATTAAAACTCACACAATTTCGCACACACGCACGCAATAACGCACTTAATATGTTGGGGGGGGAGGGGGTGTTCATTTTTTCATGGGATACATTTTGAATGGGTTTTCTGTTAGTTCCATCAAATCAGCAGTTTGTCACTTTGGGTTAAACCTGCATTCCCGCTGACTGAATGTATAAATGACCGGACCGCTTGTCTACATTCTGCTTAGTAATCGTGATTGCTGCCTTGTGCAACATTCCCTGTTAAAGAAACGCAATCAAGCATGTCACCCGCGTTTCCCTATCCTTATTCCCGCTCGGGAACATCAGGTGTGCCAACATCGACCCATCATCATGTGGTTCTGAAAGGACAGCGCCTCCACAAGGCGTGGCGCGACAGACTTGTATTGACAGCCGAATGGCATATCTGTTGCATTAACGGCTTTGCTAGAAGAAGAAAAAATAAAGACAAAAATCGGGTAAAAATTGAAGCAATCGTTTATTATAAGTCTGATAAAGGGAGCACTTGCTAAGAAGTTCAATGGAAATTCAACATATGCGGCTTATTGCGTGGATAAAAATGAAAGAGAAGTTGAATTGTAAATAATTAAAAAAATATATATTGCTGGTGAGATCACTTGGTTGTCATGAGAATGGGCAGCCCTGCCACCCCTGGGTCAGGAAACTTAACTCCTGCTGCGTCTCTCTTGAGTTTCCAGCAGAGCTGGGAACAGTTATAAACGACAACTTGCCTACTTTCGACCTCTCTTTCCCCCCCCACTCCTTCCCAACCACCGTGCACCACCATGGCAGACCGCAAATGGAACGTCGAGAAGGAAGATGACTTGCCGGTTTATCTCGCGCGTCCGGGCACGGCTGACCAGGTGCCCCGGCAGAAGCACGGGGGTTTGTTCTGCAACGTCGAAGGAGCGTACGAAAGTAAAACCCTCGATTTTGATGCTCTGAGCGTCGGTCAGCGAGGCTCCCGAACCCCAAGAACGACTAAACGGGAGATCACGAATGAGATGAGCGAGAGTCCCACAAGTGACAAGAGCTCTCCAAGCCCAGGCGTCGAAATACGAACAACTGGGGGCAAGGAAGTTCTACAGAACCTAGGAGATGAAAAGGTAAGCTCAGCCTGTAATGACAATAATATCCATTTCAATTTGCAAAATGTTTTAATAAGTATTTCTATTCCTGTACTGTGAATTGGAAAGATTGTTGTGAAAGGGGCTCCTGTATAGAAGCTGGTGCATATTCAAGGGGTTGAATTTAGCCTCCTGCATCCGGACACGGGTGCATTATTTAACACAGCGTCAGTGTTGCGTGTCCTTCTGTCACTCAGACTTCATACGGATCTCGTCATTGTAGTAAAGACAACGAATTTCAATATACAAGCACTGGTCGCGTACTTCATACCCATTTACATTTATTCATTTAGCAGACACTTTTAGCCAGAGACTTAACAGAAAGTACAGGGACATTCCCCCTGAGGTAAGTAAGGTGAAGTGCCTTGCCCAAGGCCACAACTTAATGTTGACACGGCCGGGATTCGAACCAGGTACCTTCTGAATACTAAGCCGATGCCCTAACCGACTGAGCCACACGACTCCCTATACCCAACAGTAAATCACTTGTCTAGCCTACCTGTCTTTCCCTCTCTTCCTGCACGTCATGAGGCACATACCAAGACAGAGAAGCCTAAAGACAGGTTTGAGAAATATGTTTGTGTCTGGTTCAACTGGACCATGGTTCACGGGGGATTCGCACATCGTCAGCCTCTCATTGTGTCGCCACGGAATCCCCTTCCATCGGTCATGTGGAAAAGTTGTGGTCGGAAAAAACTGCAAGCCGAGCCTAGGCCTGCGGCCAGAGAGGGTGGCGATGTTGTTAACGCAAGATCTGCTCAGGATCACTATTTCAACACAAGGTCTCCAGTAAAAACATTTCCGTGTCGAATTAGTATAATAGTTTATGGTGTCGCGTAAAGGACAGGATATTCTTGTTTAACAACTCGAAGCTGCCTTTATGTTATGATCCAGCCAGTCTTTAAACTGAAACCCAGCTTCGTTGGATCTGTCCTAGATTGTAACAGCGATGCAGTACCAGCTGGATGCAAGCTCTGTCACAGGACACCTTGGGCACATCAAACTACACTCTGTCCTTTGTGCCAGAAAGGATACTTGTAGAAAGAGAGAGAGAGAGAGAGAGAAAGAGAGAGGGAAAGAGAGAGAGAGAGGGAAAGGGAGAGAAAAGAGAACTCTACCCATCAGATGACAGAAGTCATGAATCCAGTCAGTGTCTTTAAGGCAGCCATCTTCTCACCGTGACCTGACGCGGTGCGATTCTACCTGCAGTCTGTTGCGTTCTGGAACTTTCCACCGACCCCATGAACCCTTCCTGTATGTGTGGCTCAATAAAAGCCTTGCGGCGCTCTGACACACGCCGTACTGTAGTCTAGGACCAGCTTGTCTCGCAGTGACCTCGTTCGAGCGAGCTGCGCGGCACAAAGTGATGATTCATTGTGGCTCGTCCTGCCATGGTTTGCTGGCTCACAGCAAAGGGAAGCCATTAGACAGATTAATACTGACTAGTAATACAGTACTGCATCTGTTCTATTCTTATCACACGCACACACGGTCAATAAGTTCAAAAACAACCAAACCACATCAGGGAGAACGCTGAACTAGATGGTGGGCTTCTCTGCACCGAAGAGAAAGAAGAAAAGAATAGATTATAAACCGATTATAAACTGATTCCTAGTTAAGATGACACGTAACCCCCACCCTGAGCGTCCGTACCACCCCTTCAACCAAGGAGCTCATTCACAGCGAGGATCCTTTCCTGCGTCTGCTAGAGTTCAACATCTCCCACTCAGAATTACATGTAGCCATTTAGCAGACGCTCTTATCCAGCGCGACTTACAGCAAGTACAGGGACATTCCCCCCTGAGGCATGTAATAATTAGAATTATTATTATTATTATTATTCAAGTAGCGTGAAGTGCCTTGGCAAAGGACACAACGTCATGTTGGCATGGCCGGGATTAGAACCCGCAACCTTCTGATTACCGGCCCAATCCCCTCACCGCTCAGCCGCTTGACTCCAGACTCTCCTGGCAGCCACAGACCAGACAGAGCCAGGTCTCCAGTGGCCGCGCAGGGAACTGCATCCGGGGGAGCCCGGGGGGGGGGGGGGGGGGGGGGGGGGGGCGGCGGGGAGGATGCTGAGTCAGTGTGAGCGTGCGGCTGCGTTCGTGTTGTTCCTATCAAGAGGCGTGGGGGACATCAGACCGACAGCACAGACGCTGCCAGGCGGCGTCCTCCTCTCGTCCTCCTCTCGTTAGAACCGGCAGGGGGTCAGCTACGTACTGCTAGCCTCTTTTGTTGCCGAAACCGGTCCGTCGAAGAGCCGCTGGAGCCGCTGGTCTGGAGCAGTTCCTCCTACTTGTACTCACTGTACAGACCTCTCCCAGAAGTGGATGATAAGGTGTGTCCCTGCTTACGACCCCCAGAAGGGAGGGTCCAGGCAGCAGGGGGTGGGGGAGTGATGTGTGTGTGGGGGTAGGGGGGGTGGCAAGCTCCATCTTTATCCTCTCCCCCTCCGGGTGATGTCACAGCCTGGCCAGTTGCTGCTCTTACAACACACACCCTCTCTGGAATGTCTGTCAGGCTGTGTGTGTGTGTGTGTGTGAGAGAGAGAATGGGTTGGTGAACTCCCCTTTGATCTCCAGGGTAGGGGGTGTCCTGTCTGAGTGCTTGCGTGTCTCACACACACCAGACACACATCACCAGATTACTCATCTATTTGCCCAGACCTGACGTAATGATTCATACTACTGTAAATGAAACGCCAAACTCTATTCTGCATCGGAAGGCAATTCTTTTCGCGTATTTCTATTGTTCTCAGTGTTCCTTGTCATAATCCAATCGGTGTTGAAAATCAACTATCCAGCTCATTTTGTGAAGAGTGAATTCATTTCCGAAGGGCTGCGGAACATTGAGTAACCCCACCCGCCCCCAGTGCCCCCATCGCCCCCCCCCCCACCAACACCACCCTCCACCCCCCGGCAGATCCGGACCTGTCGGCCGAGTGCTGGGACACACAGAGGCATGGCATGGCCGATTATTTCAGCTGCGCACTTCCTGTTTTCATTCGATGTTTTTATTGCGTAATTTCCCCCAAAATCAGTGTTGGGAGACGGTTCTGAACAACGTTAAGATGCATCTTTGTCTGTGCGCACTCCAACATTGGCCCCGCTGTTTTATAATCAAAGAGCTCTTTATGGGTGCATTAGCTAGGGGTTTGGGGGTGGGGGGGGGGGACGATGGGCGGATGAGTGGAGTGCTGAGGGAGGGGAGGGGGTTACCATAGGACCCGGACAATAGAGACACATGGTAGGGTGGGGACTGCCTCTGTGGGGGTATGTGTGTGTGTGTGTCAGGGGTGTGGACAGACTGAAGGGTGGGAGCAGGAGCAGAGGAGGGGGCGGGGGCTTGTCCGGGTGGACAGCTGTTACTCACCCCTAAGCCCCTCCTCTCTGTTCTTCAAAACAATGTACGAACCAATCCAGTCAATAATTGCCTAGATAAAGAACCGGATTAACACTCTCGCTCACACTACAACGTCACAATATTTTACTCTCGTCTAATGTCCTGCCAAGAAGGTTTATACCAGTGTTTATCTGTATTTCAAGATTAAAAATAAGGCCTTATGCAACATGGAATCTCTGTTTAAAGCAGATTTCATTGCTTCATTGCATTTTAAATCGGCCCTGTTGCAAAGGAGGTCAACTTTAAGTTAGTACACGTGATGTTTGATAGGTTATGGTTTCTTACAGTAGAGCCTTCGTTTCTCATAGGAGGGCTGCAATGAGCCCAGCCCTGTGCACGCGCCCACGCCCCTCTCACCGCTGGAGGGACCACCAGCAGAAATTCGCGTGCACTAACCTCCTCCTCTGATTGGCTACCTTGGGCCGCACCTGCTCGTCCGATCGCTCCATCGGCGTATTAACTGTTGCAGTGACGCTCAGACAGAAGAATAATTAAGAAAGAGAAGAAGAAAGAGAACGAATCGTGCTGATATAGTTAAATATCATGACGCAATGACAGTCCACTCTGTCTTTGCAACCAAATATATCAAACACACTTTATATTCCTTAGAAGTGGGTCATGTTTGCTCCACAGTCATTCAACAGCGTCCCCCCCGATGCTGCGGGTCTACCGCAGGGTGCCCAAGTCCTGTTGCGTCAGATAGGGAGCGCCCTCACGTGGCAGAGTGGCGCACTGCAGCCGGTGAGAATCGAGGGCGGAGTCCGACCGGATAAGCGGCTTGACTGAGCGTCGACGCTCCCGGGCTCAGCGCAGGAGGCACTTTACCATTGCGCTGCACCGACGGTGACCACCATTCCCTCCTTTCCCATCCGTAGCAGCAAGACAACCGCCAACATCCAGAAAGGGGATATTTATTTCGAATCTTTGTTTCAAAGGTGGAATCACTCATCGACCCCTTTTTGCAATTATGTCTTATCAAGGCAAAAAGAATATTCCAAAGATCACAGTGAGTAAAACGTTATATGTGCACGATTATCTATTGCAACTTGCTTGGTTTAGTCAATCAGTGTTTTTTTTTTTCTCCACCCCAGTTAATCCTCTATTCGCCACCATACGATTCTAAAGAAACATTTAGACGCATGCATGTACTGTCAGTTTTGCATGTGTCTTAATTGTCAGAGTTTGGCATTGAGATTGCATGATAGGCAGCCCTAGTGACAGAACAAGGCGTTTTCTTAAAGGTATCTTGCGTCCCCCTTTGTTGAGGGAAGATGGTTCGCCGACTCGTGTCTGGCAGGTTGGATTTCCAGGCCGATGCATTATCTGGGAAATTAAATCAAAATCATAGTCGAAAGTCCTAGGATAGCGCTTTTTCATTAACAACCATATAAATGTATTTCAGAGTGAATAGTGTGATAAAAAAATCCATGAATAGGTATAAACGAGGGGTGTCGTATCAATTAAACTAACCTATTGAAATGTTCAAATGCACGTTTTCTATGTCAGATCGCAAAAAAATAATCGTAGACGGACGCAGTACAGACAGAGAGAAAAAAATCTCCCACGCCCATTTATGATCCCAGGATATAACGCGCCTGTTAAATGGGGCATTCGGTCTAGATTATGCAGCACCAACCCGGTGAAATCGAGCTCGCCCGTCGGTGCCTCGAGGGGTTCTAGTCAGACTCCGGGACGGCGTGGAGCGCAGATGAAGGGTTGCCGCATAGTTAGAACAGGCTGGGAATGGCTGCCAGTTCATTGTTGCGGCTACGGTGGGGGGGGGGGGGGGGGGGGGGGGGGGGGGGGGTCAGGGTGCGGGGGTTGGTTCTGCTGCGGGGGGAGAGACGCCCTTTGTCTGGTCTGATATTGGGGAGGGAGGAGGGGGTGGGTGGGCGTGATATGGGGGGGGGGGTGGGGGGGATTGGCACAACGTTTTGGGAGGATGCCTATAGCCCTCTCTTGCGTTCATTCTTAGACTTTGAGGGATGTTGCGCGACCCGCGTTCCGGTTGCACCTGCTGCGGGTTCAGATGAGCGTCCCGCCCGGTCTGACCTTTTAGACACGCCGATGCTCTCCCTCTCTCTCATGACCTACATTGTGCTTTACCGGTTGGATGTCAGAAGCTCAACAGATCAGCTGAAAGCCACTGGATATGACAAGAGCATTTGTATCATTGTTATCCATCATAACCTACCAGCCTCACATAACATGGGTCAGAGGTAGTTTACCTCAGAAATCCCTCATAACGGTCTCCTTGCTATACTTGGATCTCCAGCGCAGCCTCTCTATGTTTTTCCGCACCGTTCCAGCTGTTTTTTTCATGTCTGAAGGCAGCCGAGACCCAGTCAGATTTCTAGGTGGGGTTGAATTTTTCCATGTCCTCACAGAAGCCCAGTGTTGCACACCGTACATGTCATCGATAATCCTCTCCAGCTGGAAGCTGCATAATGTGGGCAAGGCTGACAGGAGCTATCTGGGGGAAAAATAGGCCTTCCAGCAGCCCTTTCCCCCCCCCCCCCCCACCTTCTTCTCCGCCACCACAAAACATGCCCTGTCTCCCCCATGTTGGCTGCAAAGTGGGCCTGACCGCCAGCTAAACACCCAGCTGTGGCCCCCCCCTCGCTATTGCCACCCCTTCACCATGGCGACCGACGTGGGGATGTCAGGATAATACCACCCTGGTTACAGGCATTTTTTTCCCTCTGCAGGCTGCATGGACGCCTTCCACCCTCCTGCCCTGGGAAGGAGAGAGGAATGGAGGGGGGGGTTGGGGGGAGGGGAGGGGGAATAGGCCCCAATCACAACCAGATTGGAGTGTTAGCTCCCATGGAAACAGTGCCTTTAATCACAAAAAAAATTCAGATGCTTTTGCAACCGGACCTCCCCTCTGAAATTTGGCAGCCATGGGCCATTTATTTGACATTGATAAGCCCCTATTGTTTGGACCTTTTTTTTTCCATAAAGGAAAAATAAATGCCACGCGCTTTTGAGTGAAGAGTAAATATTTCGGTCGCTAGGCAACAGCAATGAGGCCGAGGCAGTGACTGGCTCTCTGAGCAGAATTACTTCGCCTCCTCCACCGCTGCTATCCGCTCTTCTCCGGTCAGCTCCTGGCACACAAGGCTCTCGTTGCTAATGGACTCCCCTGTCATGTACTCTTGGCCCTGCATGCTTGTCTGTGGTATGTTCCCTACGAGCAACAAATGTCGCTGTTCACAGTCCAGCCCTGCAGAAAAGCCTAGAAGAACTGGCTTGTTGCCCGCCACTGTCTTGGATGTGTCTTCTTTGTCACTTTGTCACACCAGCTAGGTGAAGAAAAAAAGAAAAAAACCTTAGCAAGCATTTTACATTCATCCTGTGGTCTACAGTATTTCTAGATTGATTGTGATGGCTGCAGGCTTACATAATGGTGACAGAGGTCAGTTTCCTGCCGGAAACTTCTATCTCAGATGTCCCAGTATCTGGAAGCATCCAGCAACACATAGAGAGAACTATCTCCTGACAAAGTAGCGCTCTGGGAAGTTTTCCCGCTAATATCTGGCTTCCTGTTTTAGAACAAACCTTTGGGACAACAGATTTAGAGCAACTGTACTTTGCAATCGTCCTGAGGAATTTGGAACACTGAAGAAAGATTATGGATGTTAACCATTTCTTGACCTTTTTACGGACTAAATGTGGTTTAAATGTACTTTTGTCTGGGTTACAGTGACGACCAATACTGTCTGCAGTTCAATATGAGTTCATACATCACTGTGGGGCAACATACTGTATGGCCTTTATGACCTCATTGTATTTTTTTGTTAGGAAAATCGCAAAATCCCCACCCCTCACTAAGAGCTGCTTTATATAAAGATTAAACTATTCAACAAATCCGACGATCTGTTTCAAAGTCAACATCTCCCCCCCCCCCCCCCCCCCCCCCCCCCCCACACACACACCATAACCTCCCTCTCCACCATGTCATTCGTATTGATCCTACAGTAGTGTATACTAAGATACAGAATTTTCTGGAAGAATGTTGGTGTTATGTACTTACATTACTCTTTCATAAATGGAGTCCAGAGATGGATGTCTTGTCAGTGACCTTTCAAAGTGAGTCTTGAGTGTGCTAATATCATAGCCAGTCCTCATCGATCTATCCGTGGCACTGTCTATCTATCTCAGCTGAGCGGGGGCGGGGTCTTTCATCGTTTGACTGACAGGCGAGGTCACAGGCTCATGTCATGTGATCAGGATGGATCGCCGTGAGGCTTGATCTAACGTGGATGAAGTGCGGCAGAGCGGGACGTACATGACATATCTGCGTGGTGACCCTACTACAGGGTGACATGTTGGGGGGTGGCTGGGGGTGGCTGAGCGGTTATGGAGTTGGGTTAGCAATCAGAAGGTTCCTGGTTCAAATCCCGGCTGTGCCAACATGACGTTGTGTCCTTGGGCACGGCACCCTACTTGCCTCAGGGGGGAATGTCCTGCTGCAAGGCGCTCTGGAGAAGAGCGTCTGCCTAAATGACTGAATGTACAATGTGACATTTTGATTGATATGTGTAGATTCAGGTGTGGATGGTAGGTTCATCGATACCCTGATATTGGCTCAGTCGATGACTGATTGATCTGAAGAGAACATCACCCTCGAATGATGAACTGAGTGATCGATGAGCTCCAGTGTCCATACTCACAGCACGATCGTGTTCAGAATGTATCAGTTTTGCTAACATGAGCGACATGTTACTAAACCTTTCAGGAAATCCTTTGCCTCAAACTGCTAGTGTGCAGTCACACTTACCACTCCAAATGCTGCAAAACGCAGACGGACACACAGAGAGTCAAATGCTTTACCACAGACGCAGACGGACACACAGACAGTCAAATGCTTTACCCCGGACAGACACACAGACAGTCAAATGCTTTACCCCAGACAGACACACAGACAGTCAAACGCTTTACCACAGACAGAACACACAGAACAGTCAAACGCTTACCACAGGACAGACACACAGACAGTCAAACGCTTTACCACAGACAGACACACAGACAGTCAACGCTTTACCACAGACTATGCCAGACCAGTTCAATGGGATGCTCTTAAACCAGAATGAAGACAGTAGAGCAGTTTTCTCCGAGAGTATAGTTTGGAACAAAGGAGGCGTACATATTGGAAAACACAAAGAACGCCGGCTTCCATTTTCCTCGTGCTTTCCGTTGGGCGAGGGACGTCTTCCACGTTTATAAATCAGAGGTTTGGTTTGACTTACTTAGCCCAAGGAATGAACTGGAAGCAAGGATAATTAAACTCTGGCCAGTCCTTGTTTTGTTAGCCTATCCCCACTGAGCTATCATAATAGCTCAGCACGGTACCGTATCCTATCACATGATGCTACTTTGACACGAAAAGCGCCTCCGAAAACGAATGAAAAATGAGTCCAACCAGGGGCGACGAGCAGCTGGGTGCTGTTATTTTTGAGGGAGAGAGCCAATTTATTCCCGCCATATTAGCTGTTCGAAGAAGTACAAAGTCTATTCGAGACAAGGTGTTAGGTCAGATGGCTGAGTTTGGGAGAGTGATGGAGGTTTTTGCCACGGCTTCCAATAAATAAACACAACCCATGTCGTATGATCATTCCACCGTCGTGGCTTGAGTTATGAAGTATATCTGAGAAGCAATAAAGCCGGGCTGGTGGAAGGGAATTGGAGGGCCGCGTTGGAAACCCGCTGAGCGCACGCAACAAGGTAGGGGTGGAGGATATCGATCGCGGCTGCGACGGCGCCCTTGCGCTGTCCTTGGAGCTCAGCAGAGGACCGGTGATGGATTTCGGCCGAGGTTACGGGCCCCACTGCAGAGGCAGTGATACATGAGGGCTCCCCTCCCCCCACCTGGTCCTGGGTGAGGTTCCGAGCGTCAAGTCCCTGCACCAGAGACCGTTCTGGGGGGAATAAAGCTCTCCTGGGTCCTCGCTGTGGGTGTTTAGATGAATTCACACGCAGCACACATCCATTTCTCACTGTATTAAAAGCAAATTGGACCGGACAGAACTATGGTATTCCTGATGCAATACCCCCCCCTCCGTGACGTCGTTTCCTGAATTGCTCATCCTCCCATTTCCGGGCTGTTTAGGATCCCAATGTTTCCTGGCTAGAGGGCAGGTAGCATCGATCCGGCAAACTCTGAGCTAGCCCGCAAGTCTGGGTGAGACCCCCCCCCCCCCCCCCTTACAGAACGCTGAGTCATCTCTGCGCTGCAACATCCCAACGCACACGCACAGCCCGCGCGTGGGGACGTGGGCTGCGGATGCCGCGCACGAGCCGGTCCCCGAGCGCGCCCGCCCACCCCCCCCATCCATGCAGCGCAGCACGGATCAGAAGGGCGGGGCCTCCTTCCGACTGGAGTACCGCGCAGCCCACCCACCCCCCCTCCCCTTCCCCCCCAGTAGCCGTAAATCACCACATGTGCCGACATGGGGAAATATGGAACGGCCCCCCCCTAACCCTTTAACCGCCTCGTGAACTGAAGCTAGCCGTTTTACACGGTGCGAAATGCTAACGCTTCTCCTCAAACCTCTGTTATTACTCAGCCCCTTCCAGGATGCCGTCTGGGTCTGCGCCACTGTCTGTCCGAGTTCAGAGCTCCTTCTGTGTATCTGACTGGATGCTAGAAAGCTTAGTCATCGATGTCGCGTGGAGGGAGGATGGTGGTGTGAGAGGAAAAGGCTGAGAATCCGATGCGAAGGGCGTCGCCGAACGTTGCTGCCCCAGTAAGCCTCTGTCTCCCTCCTCTACCTCGTCTCCCTCCTCTTTCCCCCCTCTCCTCCTCTCCCTCCTCTTCCACCTCTCCCTCCTCTCCCTCCTCTCCTCCTCTCCTCTCCCCCTCTCTCTCCTCTCCTCCCTCTCCCTCCTCTCCCTCCTCTCCCTCCTCTCCCACCTCTCCTCTCCCCCCTCTCTCTCCTCTCCTCCCTCTCCCTCCTCTCCCTCCTCTCCCTCCTCTCCCCCTCTCTCCTCTCTCCTCTCCTCTCCCTCCTCTCCCACTCTGTCCCAGATCCGAGAAGCAGCTAGTGCTGAGGTATCAGTCATTCTCTGTCTCAGTCATTCTCTCCGTTATGTTGCCTGCAAGGCGTGTCACAACCAGACATGCTAGCCAGTCTCTCTCTCTCTAGCTCTCTTTCTCTCTCTCTCTCTCTCTCTCTCTCTAGCTCTCTTTCTTTCTCTCTCTCTCTCTCTTTCTAGCTCTCTCTCTCTCTCTCTAGCTCTCTTTCTCTGAGGGCTCACAGGGGCCGCGTCACCATGGAGCAGCGTCCAGTGTATTTCTCTGTGCAAACGCCCGATGGAGTCAGGTGGCTGAGTGGTTAGGGCGTGGGGGATAGCGATCAGAAGGACGCCAATCTAATCAAGCGAATCTAAACAGGTTCCTCCCGATCAATACCTTTGTAATGTAGTTTCCGTTGTGTTCACTCCGTTCCCGGATCATGGCCTAGAGACAGACCGCCTCAGTACCATGTAACAAGCTTATCAAGCGCAGCGGTTTTATGCTTCTGACTGCAGTGGGTCACCCTCCCCTTCACTCCCCCTCCTACAGGGTAAAATGGGTTAGCGTGCGGGCCAGAGTGGCTTCCTCTTGTCAGCCCAAACGTGTTGGGATGGGAGAGTCCATCACAGGCAAACAAACGTCTCTGGTTTCACTTCACAGCTGTCGACGAGTGCGTTGCGCAAAGAACAATGTCGCAAAGAGGAAAAAAAAAGAGAGAGGGAGAGAGAGCGGGGGTGTGAATCCTGTCGATGGAGCTCCCCGCTTCCAAGTCCACCTCGGCTCTTAGTAGAATACCGATCACGAGGTTGCTTTGGGCCCCTGTTAACATTCTTTTCTCTCGCTCTGTCACTCCCCTCTTGTTCTCTCCCCCCATTATCCTCCCTCCGTTTCTCACCCTTTTCTTTCCCTCTCCAGAGCGACAGGCTGCTGATCAAAGGCGGGCGGATCGTCAACGATGACCAGTCCTTCTTTGCCGACATCTACATAGAGGATGGCCTCATTAAGTAAGCTGCTCTCCTGCCTCTCCCCTGTCCTCTCCTCCCCTTTCCTTCCTCTCTCCTCCCCTCTCCTCCCCTTTCCTCACCTCTCTCCTTCTCCTCTCTCCCTCTCATCCCCTTCATCCCCTCTCCTCCTCTCCCCTCTCATCCCCCTCCCTCCTCCTCTCTCCTCTCATCCCCTCCCTCCCTTCTCCTCCCCCCTCTCTTTCTCTCCCTTCTACGACTCAGAAAAGCCTCGCTCGACAGTCGCGGGGCTTTCCTTCTCCCTGCGCTCATTCCATCAGCCCATTAGGCCTTTTGTCCACTGTGTTCCTCCTGCGATAGGAGGAGCGACGGTGGGGAGGCGCAGCCCGCATACCAATGAAGCAGGCTAGCGTCGGTCTGCTGTCTCTGTGCACCCCCCCCCCCTCCCTCTCCCCCCAGCCGCCAGCTCCCACAGCTCGGCTGAACGCGAACCGATCTTTATCGTCCGTGCAACAGCCCGCATTGCGGGGTTCACCGCAAATGCACATGCCT